>JAULKK010092274.1:0-17797 GCA_032355705.1 Rubia peregrina
ATTCTGATGCTGATTGGGCTCGCTGTCTGGAGACTCGTCGATCTACTTATGGATATGCTATCTTTCTTGGTGGGAATCTTGTTTCCTGGAGTGCTAAGAAATTACCCACCGTTTCTCGTTCCAGCACTGAGTCTGAGTATCGAGCTTTAGCTTACACTACTTCAGAGGTTGTTTAGCTCACTCACTTACTTCGTGATCTTCGAGTTCCTCTGTCTGGCCCTCCGTTGTTGTTATGTGACAATAGTAGCGCTATCTTCTTGGCTCATAATCCAGTGGCTCACAGCGGGCAAAGCACATCGATATCAACTATCACTTTGTTCGGGAGTTGGTGGACTTCGGAAAGTTTCGAGTTGCGCATGTACCTACTTCTCTTCAAATAGCGGACATTTTCACCAAGGATCTATCTCGTATGCTGTTCGAGTTCTTCAAATCCAAGCTGTGCATCGGCGAACATCTGACGCTTCTCTTGAGGGGGTGTTAGAATAAATCAGTTAGATGATTATATTTGATTTTATCTTGTTGACTAGTCTAAGAGTTATATTAGGACTTGTCTACCTTTATGCCCTGTACTCTATATATTCTCTTCATGATCAATAATAATCATTACGGAAAATCTTTCTTTCATATATGATACAAAATAATATTTCAAAATTTAGTATGTAATTTAACAAAGCAGTGTATAAAGTAAAAAAAAAAGTAACATGTCCATAAACTTATGGACAGACCGTCTGTCAGGAGACCCCCTCAATTTTTAGTTATTTAATTTTTTTGTTTCAATTTAAAAATGACACGCAAATATTATAGGTAAATAAATAAATTATTAACTAAAGATACTGTGAAACGGTGAGACTCCTTTAAGGAGTCATTTGGTTCATGTTTGAATTTAATTCCGCAGGAATTTCTATTTTATGAGAAATTATTTCTGTGATCAAATTTCTAAGATATACATAAAATATGTTTAGTTGCACATGAAAACATTTGTATTTTCTGAGATTTATTTACCTGCATGTTGTTTGGTTTATTCCAACCATAAAATGTGTTTGGTTTACTAGACGTTAAAAGCATGGAGATGAAATGAGTTTCTGCCTTCTATTATCAAGATAGGAGGTTAATTGTTAAATAACGGCTGTCATAGACCAAACAAAAGTAATTCAGGTGCAATTCACAACAAGCCAATCCCCACACCCATTATGCAACGGAAGAAATAATTCAGGTGCAATTCACAAGTCAATCCCCACACCCATTATACAACGGAAGAGGTAAGCTGTTAAATAACGGATGTGATGGACTAAACAAAAATAATATCGGGTGTAATTCACAACAAGCCTATACCCACACATATAACAGAACAGAAGATGCGATCAATCTCAAGGAGGAAATGGAATGAAGCCACCGACGGATGAAAAGGTAATTAATTACACGTTAAAAAACATGGAGGAATTTCAATCAACTGGGGTCATCTATAAATACTTCCCACGTTATGTGGGAAGTTTAATTTCCGTGGAATCACAAATTCCCACATTTCAATGTTTTACATCAACCAAACAACTTTACCTATTTTAAAATCATGTGATTTTGTATTTACCACGTATTTACCTTTAGTTTATAGGAAAGCTAATTTAAATATTAATTTAAAATAATTTTTGTTCATCATATTTAAATTTAATTAATTTATTTAATACAAATAAATTTAGAGTTCGTCTCTTGAAAGACAGTTATGGAAAGACCAAGGTTTAAACTGCAAATTAGAATAAATGAAGATAAATTTTTTAGGTTGCATGAATTGAGTTATAAACTTTAAAACTACTACACATTGCATAATCAATTTTTAATATTGCAACTAAGACCTTTTACTTTTTATTATTTTAATTAAACTCTGTCCTTCCCTAAAAATATGGAAAGACGGTCTTCCCTAAAAATATGGAAAGAGCGTCTTTCCCAAAACTGCTCTATCTTAAATACTAAACTGCTCTATCTTTTTTGGGTCATATTTATGGGTTAGGAGAGCCCAATATATCTCCCATCCACTAATAGTGAATGTTTTAATTATAAAAAAAGGACAAGCAAAATATTACTCCATTCTTTTTACTCTAAGCGGCTGAATAGGCAGATTTTTACATAATTCTTACCCATTCTTTTATTTTTCTTTTGATTCAATTTATTGGAATGAAATAAATTTAAGATAAATTAAATTTATATACTAAAATAATGAAATTAAATTTAAATGTGATGAACTAAAATAAATGTAAATACTTTATAATATGTTTACAATTTATATTGCCTGTATTAAAAATGATTAAAAATGAAAATCATTACAATTAATTTTCCCCCCAAAGATACATTAACTCATTCGTAGTATTTTCCTTTTTCATCCATTTCTATTCTAATCGAAGATCCATGGGCGTACTTTACGGGATGAAACAATACTGACACATAACATTTACCATCCATCTACTCTGGACTGTTGTTTGAAGAGAAATTGCTTCGCTTATTAAACAAAATATTGCAAAAATAAAATGTAATCATTTTAAAGGTGGATGGATGTTGGGAAACATTTTTTTTCCTATTTCTTTCCAGAGATGGTATATTGAGTTAGTTTAAACTTTAAATAGAGGGTTTTATATAATTCTAATTATATTCTATTTTCAAGGACCTTTATTTTACCGGAACATATCTCTAATATTTTTCCAGGGCCTTTTTTGTTTAATTTTTTCTATCATTTTCTCACCCGCTGCAATCTGCAAAAAAAATATATTTAAAAAATAGCTAATAATGCAAAAAATAATACGCATCAGGTACAACTAGCAAAATATTAACAAAAAATTATAAAAAAATCAACTAAAAATTGCAACAAAAAATGTACCATAAAAATCAACAAAAAAATGAAAAAAAAATCACCGACTACAACTAACGAAAAATCAACCGAAAATCATAAAAACATCTACAAAGCTTAAATTATTAAAAATAATTTAAAAAAACTACAAACGTGATATGAATCTCCTTGCGAAAACTCTAGATTGCTGAATTTAAATCTTTGACCGAATGAAGGGATCTGCAAACCCTAACTAGATCGTACGAATTGATCACCAACTGGCCATCGAGATTGATGCTCAACTGAAAATTTTGGTCCCTAACTAGCCCACAGGATTTGCTCATAAATAAAAGGTTCCCTGTTCACTAACTAGCCCACAAGATTAGTTCACAAATGGTATTGATACTTAATTAACCCGCATGATTAAGCAACAATGAAAAAATGCTCGCAAGCAAAGAGTATAAACTAAAAAATATGAATTTTTGATTAATAATAATGTGTATAAAATTTCGTGGATGGCCTCCCCTATTTATAGGGTATAATTCGGCCACTCAGAAATAAAAACAGAGCGGGATTTGATAATTTCTGTTAGAAACTGAAAAATATTATGACAGCTTTGAGAAGATAAACCATAACTAACTACTTTTTCAAAAAAATAATTAAATCATAACTACAATACCTAATTTAAATGTAAATGATGACCATATTCATCCAAGTAAATCAATCCAAATATTGATAGAATTCTTGAATGAATCTACCTTATCTAAACTTATCAAATCTAATTATAATCAAATCAAAACTAAATATTCTAAACCATAAAATAAAGTAGAGCCGAATTTAAACTCTTCCAAATCCAACCTGGCTGAGTTTAATGGATTCATTAATAATAAAAATAAAATAAAATGATAACACCACCTCGTTAAAAAAAATCAGGGGGAAAAAGAGCATAGTACCCTAATTTAATAATAAATTAAGAAAACTATAATAAATGATATTTTTTGATATCGTATCTAAACATCAACCTATATCACCCAAAAACTAAAAACATCAATTTCAATCATCTAAACTTCATCTGAAAAATGAAAAAAATGTCAACGTAAGGACAAAACACTACTCCCTCTAGTTGCTTAAGAATGACCCCCAACAAAAGGGCCCAATGTTTTAGGAAATCAGCTTTTTGCTGAAATTTGCAGGGAGTTGACAAGGTTTGGTATTGGGGACAAGAATTTCCTTTTCATTTAATGCAAAGGACACCCCCAAAAATCTCATTAACCTTTCCCTCCCAAAATACAAACGCAGAGTGTGGGGGGTAAAAAAATTTTGGGGGGAAATCTCCTGTGCTTGACTGAAAGTCTAGAAAGGGGGCAAATTTTGCAGAAGCTAAATTTTTCCTAAGTCTAGAGGAATAGGTAGGCATCATTACCACGTGGAACAACTATTTGTTTACAAATAAATTTACAAAACCCAGCAACTATTACAGAACCAAGCACCTTCCTTAAACAGAACTCTGAAGAAGACTAGTCTAGATTTTTGGGAAGAACATGGAGCCTGAACCAATGTGTGATGGTGCACCATCTTTCGATGAAGTGGGGCGGCACCGCTTGACTGACCTGGAGAGAAGCAACCTGGGTCTATTCCTTGCCCAGCATGAACGTTCCGGGAAGATTGCGAGAAATTCACGGCTAGAGGCAGCTGCAAAATGGGGCGTCTCGAAGCGCACGGTGACCAGATTGGCTGGGCTGCAAAGAAGACAACAACAAAATGGATTAAGAGTCGACCTATCTACAAAAGTGAAAGGCAAGCAAGGGCGGAAACAAATAGAAATCAATGAGGACACGGTCCTAACCATACCACTGCAGAAAAGAACAACTAAGAGGACATTTTCTCAAGCCATGGGAGTAAGTAAAAGTACAATTCATAAATGGATAAAAAGAAACATTTTTAGGGGCCACTCAAATGCATTGAAACCGCAACTCTCACAAGAACATCATTTGAAGAAGCTACGTTTCTGTGTCAGTCACTTAAAGAATAGCACGTTGTTAGGAAAAATAGAATTCAGAGACATGAACCATATAGTTCATGTAGACGAGAAGTGGTTTTTCATGACAAGGGTCACTGAAAGGAACTAGCTGCTGCCCGAAGAGCTCGACATGCACAGAAGCATACAAAACAAGAGGTACATCACTAAGGTTATGTTTCTTTGCTCAGTGTGCATACCTATATAATCTAAAACAAGTGATTCGATGTTCGATGGAAAAATGGTATTTGACCCATAGTAAACACAGTAGAAGCCGAGAAAAAAAAGTAAGAACAGATATGTTGGTACACTCATGGCAGTTCCAGAAAACAAAGTCAACAGAGATGTTACGAAAAAATACATGCTGGAGAAATTAGTACCAGCTATCAAAGCAAAATGGTCACTTCTTGCTAGCACAAAAATTCTTATACAACATGATAATGCAAGGCCACATATACGTGACGACGATGTAGAATTTAGAGTGATGGCCCTGTCGGATGGTTTTAACATTCAATTGGGGTTTCAGCCCCCTTGCTCACCCCGATCTAAATGTGTTAGATCTGGGATTTTTAGGAGTATTCAGTCACTGCAATACCAAACAGTAGCAAGTACTATCGATGCTTTGATAAGTGTAACTATAAATGCATTTTATGCACTAAATGCACGAACATTAGACAGTGTGTTCCTTACTTTACAGGGTTGCATGATAGAGGTGATGAAAGTGTTTGGTTTGAACGAATACAAAGTCCCACGCATGATGAATGAGGCTTTGTTAAGAATTGGAGAGCTACCTAAGGATCTACAAGTGGATGACACTTTGGTAAGAGCATGTGTGTTGTTTTTAAGGCAAGTAAATGCAACAAGGGGTATAACGAGATTGATCCAGCAACTTGAAGAAACACAACCAGTGAAAATATGATGCATAGTAGTGGATACACGATATTTTGTAATTTTGAATGACATATTCAAAGTCATTAGAGGCAGGTTGCACAAATAGCATTATTGTATTATGTAAACATGGATCGTGTCTGTATATATGTGTCCAACCAGCATTTAATGCAGCGGTACTTTTGTTATGTAATGAAGTTCATTTTCCAATTTAAAACCTAGCCACCAACCCTTCGTATGAAAAATAGATGTTTCTCATAACAAAAGTGTGGTGCATTCATTAAAATGTTCTGTTATGCAATAAATATTTAGCCTCTGTTCATAGTTAATGACAGTAAAAGAGCAGTGAACACATCAAAAAGCGCTACGAGCAAACACAAATATCGTCTCAATCAAGTGAAATCAAGTCAACAAATATGAACATAAAGATACAGCTACAACACTGCATGGACATACATAAGCTTTCACAAAGTAACACATTACCAACGATTCATGCGTTCAAACAATCAACACAAGAAACTTAAATGCTAAGGAGTTAGAGAGAATTGACCCAATTTATAGCAAATATATTCACCATTTAGTCCAATCCCATGTGTTGGTTTGTCAATAGTTTCCATTTTCGAATAACTGATACAATCCCAAAACTTGCATGATGGTACAAACAAGCATTAACATATTGAAAAATTCCAAATGAAAATAGTGTGACCACTCTACTGCATGGTTCAGTGTATGAAAATTAAATAAGCAATCACACTAAAGCATTGACTTATATAACCACGCCAAATTAGTTGCTTTGACAATCTCACTAACATTAGTTACATTTGTAAAATGAAGTACTGCAGGTGTGAAGGAAAAATATTACTAAAAACTTACAATGAACTTCTTCAACAATTTGAAATGAAATGTTATAACCTAGCCAAACTGAAAAATACTCCATCTCACAAAATAGACTTTCTCCAACATACCATGTCACTATCTTTTAACAACCTACACTATCTTCTACATGACAGAACCAATCTTGTGAACAACCTGCAACACAGACCACACATGTGTCAACGAGAACCCAGAAATACATAACCAAAAGGAATTACAGAGAAAATTAAGCTTAACTAGAATAGTTGAGCTTCGTTTGTAGGCTCAACCAAAAAAAAGTTACCTGCAAAGATAAAATAAAATAGCAGCAGCAGCAGAACGAATCTTACGAAAAACAGGGTAAATATCATCAGTACAAAATACCACCATAATTATCCCTCATAATCATACAATCAATCCATACAATGAGGTCAACAGACTTAAAAGAGAGGCCAAAAAATGCTAACTAAAGTATCGACTGAGAAGTTAATTAGGTTACAAATTATGCATCCCACATATTCAATCCAAATCATGCCTTGGAACAAGCCTAATCCAGTTATTAATCCTCCTCCGTGTGGGTGGATTTTTTCCACATTTGTCTAGCAGCATTGGAAGGAATTTTTTGTTTACCTTCAGTAGACCAGCCTGGGTTTCTGTCGACCACGCTAGTTCACCCTCTAGACCACCACTGATTGCAGGCGGGAGGACCACGCGTCATCCTAAGTGGGACACAATCGAGAAGGCCGAGGGTGCGATTGAGACTCAACACCAACGACCCATTCGTCGGAGCCTAAACCACTAGGTTTATCGTAACATGTTGTTTCAAAAAACATGCCCAGCTATGGGGTGTTGTCTTCGACACTTGAATCCTCAATGTCGATTGCTTCAGAAGCTTGGGACTGAGAAGATGAACTGCAGATCTGTTTGCACCGACCGAGAAAAAGGTCTACCGTTTCGTTTTGCGTTTCTACAGGGTGCTCCCTGGGAGTCTTTTCCACGAACAAATCCATATCAAGAGGAGGAATTTCGTAACAGGAATCACCTGGGTAGGTGCCAGCCGCAAAGAAAACACATGGAATTTGAGGGTTTGTGACCTCATACGGCCTCCAATCCATGACGGAACACTAGATCTAAGGTATCGCAACATCGACGGCTGTTTTGGGTGGCGAGATATGTGGAGGCGAAAGTTGTACCAGTGTGAGGTAGATGAGAGAAGACGAGGGTTACAATGCTAGGGTTTCGAAATGGAGAGGGGTTTCGAACAAAATATGGGAGAATGAATTAGGGATTGGGTTGGTTGGTGTTGGGCAGGTGAATGAGTAATGACCCCATGTTTTGTTCTTCAAATTTGAATTGGGCTGAGATCCATTTCGAATAAATGAGGGAAGGTTTATGGGATTGGATTTTATAGGTTTGGCGATAAACTTGAATTTGTCTTGCCCGAAATGATTAGAGAGTCAAAAGGACAACACAAGTGGGTTGTAATAGTTGTAAAAAATAAGTTGACAATGGGTACATTAAGAAATCAGACTTATCCCCCCCCCCCCAAAATGGAAAATGTGTAAAAAAGGTCAATCTTAAGAAACCAATGGGTATAATTATGATAGCCTTTTATAATGACTCTCAACATATAAATAAATAATTTTAAAAAATAAATAAAATATTATAAAAATAATCAAATTGTATTGTATTCAATATTTTAACGATTTCTAACTATCTCATATAGTTTTTCTTAGATGACTTAAATAAAATTCTTTATTTTAATTTAAATATGAGGCGCAACATGTACAAAAATAATAATCATAATATTTTAATTAACAATATCGCGCAATGCGCGATGGTACTCCGCTAATATTTTGTACTCCTTTATGCTCATAGATAAATATGAATACACAATGTCTGCATCATTTGTTATGGGTATAGTAGGTAGGGCGTGTATATTAGTGCACATCAGTCTCATCCGAAAGCGGCAAAAATGTAGGATTCGCAAGAGCAAATCTGAAATACAATAAGAGTTTGCAAGCATCAAACCATAGGAACAAATTCTAGAAATCCATCAAAGAAAACATAAAATATCCATAATATAATTGAATGGTAGGTAAAATTATTTCGACATACAACGAGTCTTTAAATGTTGTAATGAAATCCTAGATAAAAGATAAGGATGAGTTAGGCAAAATCTTGGTAAAAACTGTCTTTCCATTGGCATAGGGAAAGACGGTGTTCAATTAAAATTATATAAATGTAAAAGGTTTTATTTACAATATTAAAATTTTATTATGCATTAATGCAACCCCAAACTTTTTATCTTGATTTCTTCTAATTCGTCGTTTAAACCTTAGTTTTTTTTGTGGCAAAAATAAATTCGTAACCTGCGAGTCAAGCGAGTTATCTATTTTTAAACCCGGATGGGTATCGGTAAAATGTGTAATTAGTTAAATGGGTAATGAGTTAAATGAGTATATGAAAAATATGGGTTGGGTGGGTTAGGTCTGAGGGTTCACCGTGGGTATATCCATATGGGTAAACCCACGGGTTTCAACCTATATGGGTTTGTATATAAACTCATATGCGTAAATATATGGGTTGAAACCCACGTGTTTACCCCATATGGATTATTATATAAACTCAACTGGGTCGCTATATGGGTTGAAATCCGAGGGTTTTGCCCATGTGGGTTGGCCTATAAACTCATACGGGTTCATATATGGGCTGAAACCTGTGAATTTACCCATTTTTAACCCATGTGTTGAATTTTTATATTCACGGGTTGGTGGGTTTCAACCCAACCCGTATATGACCTGACCTATTTTTGACTCATCATAAAATGGGTCAAAATAGGCCATACCATATTTTTAACAACCCATATCACTCAACCCGTATTTGACCCGACCGCCCATTTGCCACCCCTAGTCTTTTTTATAATTTATGGAAAAGTCATCTTTCAAGAGACGTACTAAAAAATATTGTATAAACATAATCATAATTATTAAACCTAGAAAATTTTATATAATGAAAATATTAGAATAATATTATTAATCATTTTTTGGCAAAGTCTTGGAAAAGAGCGTATTTTCATAGACATATGGAAAGACGGGAAGACGGAGTTGAATTGAAATTATCAAAAGGTAAAAAGTTTTAATTGTAATATTAAAATTTTATTAATGCAACATGAAGGAGTGATAAGTTTATGACCCCATTAAGACAGCCCAAATTTTTTATTTTTATTTCTTCAATTTTACAGTTTAAATCTTGATATTTCCATAAGTTATAGAAATACAGTCTTTCAAGAGACGAACTCATCATTTTTTATTATTATATGTACATTCTCTCAAGCCCGTGACACACAAAAAACGACATCAAATTCCGTGAGTGTTTTACTGGGCTTGATATTAGCCCAGTCGTATTTTTCCTCTTTCTACAAGTTTCTTGGTCAATAATCCAGTTCCTATGTTTGGAAAATAAGCTAGACAAAATCAAATATTTTTACCCCCTGTATTTCTTGTTCTCTGATTTCTTCCGATTTTAAGACTTTGCCGGCCTTTCCTTCAGGTTTCCTTCAGGTAATCCCGTTCCCTTCAGATTTGCTTCTTTTCCTTTCCGTCTTCCTTCAAGACGCCGGATTTCTTCCTTTTTCTTATGATTAATTTCTCTGCATCTTACGGTGTCAGTATTGTTACAAGCTAATGAGAACCTTATTTACTTTTCATCCGATTTTTCATAACTGAAAAAAAATAATTACTGATTAATCTAGCTTCGAAATTCTGGATTTAGTGTTATTAGGTTGATATGATTTGGCCTACTATTTCTGTGAGAACTTTTATCAAACACTTGGTGTGCAATACTATAGTTGGGTTTTGATTGGTGATATGGTACTAGGTACAATGGCAGCTGAAACAACCCAAATTGATGTTGATAAGGTATCATCCTCTCCGGCGGCAGCCCCAGCTCCGGCAGTGAGTTCTTGCCGCAAGAAGAAGAGCGAAAGCGCTTCGTTTATAGAAGATGTGAAGGACCATATTGATGAGTTCATCAATGCCTCAATGGAAGAACACAAGACATGTTTTCAGAAGACGATCAAAAAGGTTTGAGTCCTCGCGATTTTCATTAATCGTGTTTAGAAATGCAATGAATGTGATGTACGTATACCCGAATCAATCACGGAAGTTCATGGTTTGAATTAGCTAGTTTTGATTGCTATAAACACCCTGTTGATCGAATCGTTTTGCTGGTGTTCAGATGTTTGGGATGTCAAAAGTTGTTGCAGATCGAAACAGCGCGACTCAGGCAGCTGAGGTTGAAAGCTCACTGCCCCTAAGAACATCTCTGTCCGAATGAGGTGATTCATGTTTCAGGAAAAGTTTCTGCACTAGCCTTGTGAAATAAGAGATGCATTTGCATAGTGTCGTATTTTACTCTTTCAACATGTTCTGCTATTCAACTTCTTTTGTTTCTACTTTTATGGCATGAACACTCTGTTTTTATGATCTCTATCTATTAAAACTTGACAAAAAATGGTAAGGGAAATCGATATGTCCTGTCATAGACTAACAGTCGTAACATGAAAGATTTGAACTCTGGTCATTGTAAGTTTCCTGTCAAACCCACCGGGGTGTAGGTTTTACGTTCTATCAAAAGAGAGCAACGGATTCGTACAGTGCTTTTTGTGTAGTAGCTCTTTTGCTCATTCTCACATCCAGTGACGGAACTAGAAAGAAATTTGAGGAGGGGTGGGGCTGTATATTTACCCCTAGTCACCGGAGGTTGGGGGCGGCCGCCCCGACTCGCCCCCCATTTCCGCCATTGCTCGCATCTACTATGCACTGGCAGAACTTAATTGAGGTGAGCCGGTATGGCCGTCCAGGCAAATTTTGGCGAACTAAGAGCGCAATACTCTTCACGGCTTTGTCCGCCCCGACTCATTAAAATTGAAAAAAGGTTCCTCCCATGAAGGCAATTAGTATGTTCCAGAGATGCCAGTGTAGTGCAGTCCCCTCAAATTTTGTCCTGGTTGGTTCCGCCATGGTGTACAGTTTGATCTTCCAGACAATTCTGTTCGAACTGATAACCAGCTAGTTTTCGATGTCAGTGATTTCACTTGATTATATTTTCCTCCTATACGAAGTAGTATAATTTTACTTCGGCCACAAGATGGAATCGTGGACATTCAAATCAAACGAGTCCGTTGTTGCAATGTTAAGAAGTACAGCACGAAGTTGCTATCCAAATCATTCGTCCGTAAATGAACTACTGTCGTAATCAGAAACTACTCCCTCTGTTTAGCTAATATTGGCACACTTTTCAGTCAATTTTCTCAATCCATGTTTGACAATAAATTTCATATATTCCTTCCGTCTCATTTCAAACTGCAATTTAACTATTCATTTAGTAAAAAAATAACAACCACAAAATTGAATTGGAGTTTAAGTGTAAATACTATAGTTTGATGTCTAGTATGATTCGTTATAACTTATATTTTCATAATATCAACCTTTCACAATCATAAATTATTCATAGTAAAAGATATTAAGGATGAATTAAAAGTGAGCCAAAAGTAAATTAAAGGAGGGAGTATCTCCATTCTTCTAGAGTGATGATGTCTATAATATGTGCTCTTCAATTAAAGACTGGAAGCGGTCAATATACATATAATGGTGTGAAAATTCATACACTTATAATGAAGTGAAAACTCACACGATGGTCGTGAGACTTCAAAAGGGCCGGTTTAATTTTACAATGTTAATTCATTTTATTTACTCAGTTAACATTGTTTCCATATTACTTATGATGGATTTCAATAATTTGAAATTTATAAGACCAAAAGGTGATGTTTGATGTTTTTGCTAATAATACAAAAGATTCAAATTTTAATAAGAAATTCATTTTTCTTATATAAAGGAAGGTCTCATATAATAAGTACTCCCTCTGTCCCGGCAGATTTGACACATTTACTGTGCACACGGATGATCATGTTCAATAACTCTACCTACATGTACCAATTCCTATTAAGATGAATTCAACAATATATCACATGATATATTTATTATATGTATATTAATTTATATTTATGGTCAAAGTTTGACAAATTTGACTTTGAAAAAGTAAACATGACATTACTGGTGGGACGGAGGGAGTATGATTTATCTTTCTTCCCTGCGAATTGATCTGGTAGTTCACTTGAGCTTGCTTCCGATGGCAAAATCAAATAGCAGAAGCACAAGAGAGGGATTGACCTGCTAAAAAGTGTTGAAGTGAATGGAGAAAAGGGTTCAAAAGGGGTTTTGAATGGGGAAAACAGTGAAGGAAAGTAGAAAATGGTGAAGGAAGAATCGGAAGACGAAATGGAGTGTACTATGGTGGGTAATCAGGTGAATTTGATTGAAGTGGCAAATTCGATCACAATGCCCAAGAACTTGGGAAAAGAAGAAGAAAAAATAGAAAGTAAGAACTGGAGCTCACTGTTCGACATAGAGCATATCGAAGTCAGATTTTTTGAACCAATGGAGGTGGAAGGAACGTTGATAGGGGAAATCACAATGGATGATGTGCTAGAAAGCGAAAAACAATGGAGTTCAAGTGTGATATGTAGGCCATTGGGATGCAATCCGCCATTCAAAGTAATGAAGTGTTTTTTTCTACAGGATTTGGGGGAAATAGAGTATCACATATCTAGCTGATGGAATCATGTATGTTTATGGTTACGTTTATGGCTAAAACATTCTGTGATGAAGTAGTGGGGAATGATCTGGTATTTTTCTATAACAAACATGTGATTATAAAACCACATACTAATTTTTTTGAGCTGTAAGTACCAAATACAATCCCAATCTGGGTTCAGATGCCTGGGTTACCAATAGTTTACTAGAGACTCTTTTATGCAAGGGTTCATGTGGAAGTAATATTTGGAGAAGGTTTTCTAGATAAGCTTATGTACTTAAATGAGAACAAAAAAGTCATGCATCAGGAACTGAAGTTTGAATGGAAGCCATAAAAATGATGATATGTGATATAATTGGTCACAATGCATAGGTATGTAGAAAGAAGAAGGAGATGAAAGAGGATAAAAGGCAGAAACAAGTTTATATACTGTGAAAAAGCTAGCTCAGGAAGTGGGAAGGATAACCAAGGAAGGATTAGCAACTGGGAGAAAAGTCAAAGGAACTAAGAAAGCTGAGACAGTGAATAGTGAGACAGAGATTCACAGAGGAGAAAGTTCACTTGGGGAAGGAAGCAGAAAGGGAGTTCATAGTCAAGGAATGGGGGTCAAACTGGCAGAATCGCCGGATGGACTGTAATTTAGCATGTTGAAATGTAAAAGGAGTCAATAAAATGGGGAAACATGTAATGGTGAAAAAGTTCTGCTTGTTGAGCCAGGAGGCTTTTTATGTCTACTGAAAACAAAAGTAAAAATGAAGAAAAAATTTAGGGACAAAATTGGGTTAGGTTGGAATCTGATTATCAATGGAGAGATGGTAAATATGGGGATGATCTGGATATGGTGGAGAAATGATTAGTTTGATATCTCAATGATCAATTAGGGTGAGCAGTGGATTGATCTTGAGTGGAAGGTAAGGGCAAATAATATGGATTGTTATTTGACTGTAGTATATGGTTCAAATGCAGTGAATGTGAGGAATGGGCTTTGGGAATGTCTGAAAGGCGTAGGGCAAAGGTGTAAACCCTGGTTAATCATTGGAGATTTCAACTCACCTCTAAAAATGGAGGACGTGATAAGAGTAAATGCATTGGAAATCAAGGAGATGGAAGATTTCCATGAGATGGTGGATCAAAAATCAAATGTTATAAATGAGGACTATAGGTTCAAATTTCACCCGGAGTAATAGGAGAGAGGAGGGAGATAGAATATACATAAAAATTATAGATGTATGATAAATCATGAGTGGATGCAGGTTCTAAATGATGCATACTGTGAAGTAAAACTGGAAAACATGTCTATTCATTTCCCTTTACTGGTTAAATTGCATAATTCATTAAGAAGATCAGAGAAACACTTCAAATATTTTAATATATGGGCACTGTCTCCAAACTTCAAAGGGCTTAGATAATTTTCTTGAAGAACAAGGAAAGTGGAAGATATGCATGGCTTATTTATGATGCTGAAAACACTACAGACACCATTGGCTAAACTGAATGGGAAAGAATTCTCATATATAGGAAAGAGAGTGCAGATTGTTGATGAAAAATGGAGGATATCTCAGGAAATTTTGAATGAGGATCCTGAGAATGGTGATAAACAAAAAGGGGAATCAGAGGCTAGATATGAAGCTGAAAAGTTAAAGGACGATGAACTCCAATTTCTTCAATGGAAAAAAAATTATATGGTTGATAGAGGGAAACAAACCTAAAAGCACATTACATGCCTCGATTAAAAAGAGACAGTACCAAACCCACATTGTAAATCTGATTAGCGATGACAATATAATTGATGATCAGGTACTGATTGAAGATCAACTCTTGAAACACTTAAAAAATATTTGGGAGTTGAGGTGAAAATATCATAAATGGGGAAGATGTTGACTGTTAAACAGCAAATGGAGATGATTAAAGAAGTTATGGCTAAAGAGGTAAAAGTTGCAATGATGAGTATACACTCTAAGAAGAGCCCAAGCGTGGATGGATACTTCAACAAAATATTTAAAGACACATGGTATATTGTAGGAGAAAGTTTTACAACTGCAATTCAGGGATTCATTAAAGGTGATAGCAACTCAAAAGATCTTGAAAAAGCAGTGATTGCATTGATCCCAAAAAAACAGAACCCTCGGGTACCCTCAGATCACAGGCCAATTGCCTGTTGTTCAGTTGTATATAAAGCTATCTCCAAAATTCCGTGTGAGAGAATTAGTGTTGTTATTCTTGAATTAGTTCAAATCAAAGTGAATTTGTGAGTATTGTCACATCGCACATAATTTTCTTCTGACACATGAATTGATTCATAAATACAAGTATGAAAAATAGCTGCATGATACAGGTTGATGTGAGTAAGGATTTTAACTCCACAAATTGAAAATTTCTTGAGGATTGGTTGGTAGCTTTGAGGTCCCCTAACTTAATGATAGAATGGATAAGAAAGTGTACAATGTCTTCTAAATTTTAACGTTAGACTGACAACATCTTTGAAGGTAAGAGATGAGTAAAGCAGGGAGATCCCCTCTCTCCATTGATTTTTATTATTTTTAGGGAGTACTTCTCTAGGCTGATTTTGAACAGATTCAGAGGCAAGAAAATTGAATATCACCAAAGATGATTTTTTTGGCATTCACTCCCTATTGTTTGCTGATCATGTGCCGATCTTTTGTGGAGTAAGTAGAAACTTGCTAGAGGAGGTTAAACTGGTGTTAGAGGATTTTGTGAAGGTTTCACGACTTTCCATTAATGCAAAGAAATCTCAAATTTTCTTTTCAAATATGGAGGAGGGTGAAAAACATATGTTAGCTGCAATAATGCCAGTGAAGAAAGGTGAACTTCCAATGCATTATTTGGGCTTACCAATTTCAAATGTAAGATGAAACAAGCAGTATTGTGAGGAGCTTACTGGAAAAAAAATCAGGAAAAAGTTGTGGACTTGGTCTACTGGAAATATATCCTATGTTGGGAAATTGATGCTTATAAACTTAGTGCTTCTAAGCATATATGGATATTGGGCAAGTATTTTTCCACTTTCCAAAATGTGTAAATGAGATAATAGTGAAAATTTGTAGAAGCTTTCTTTGGGGAAGGGAAGAAGGACATAATGGGTTCTTAGCTGCATAATGGTCTTCAATTTCTAGGAACAAAAATAAAGGAAGAATGGGGGTTGAAAGATCCCTTGATGTGGAACAAGCCAGTATTATGTAAGCATATTTATGAAGAAAGATATCTTGTGGGTTCGATGGATACATACCTACTACTTGAAAGGAGACAAATTGGAGAACCATCAAAACAAAGAAGGGTACTTGGAAGAACCTGAATAGGTTAAAGAAAAAATATTGGCCAAACATGAAGAAGTGTATAGATGAAAATGGAAGCTGAAAGTAAGTAAACTTTATGAAGATTTGAAAGGATGGGAGGATGTAGCATTCATAGCTGAGGCAGTCTGGAATAAATTTGTTTTACCAAAACACATATTCTTTTTATGGAGACTATTCATGAATGGTTTGGCAACTGTGGACAAGATGCAAAGTTATGACATTCTAAGGGGGCAACAAAAGTGTTATATGTGTAATCAGGAGCAAAAGACAATGGTGCATCTGTTTGCAAATTGTAAATTCACAAGAAATGTGGTGATGAAGATATTGAGCTGGGAATTCAAGAGTTTGAGGCAATTGAAGAGAAACTTGATGGTACTGATCAAAATAAAGAAAAATGAGGCTGCCATGAAATTAAGATCGTGGCTATATCATGTGTGGGAAGAAAGGTATGCAAGATTGTTCAAAGAAAAGGAGAAAACAGAGGACCATATCACAGCAATGGTCGAAGCAAAATGGAAATGGAAGACAGAGCAAAAATGGAAGGAAGAAATAGAGGAAGAGTTTGCAGCAAAGTTAGATAGCTAAGTATTTCCTTTGTAATTATGGATATTTATTCTTACTTTCTGTCTTGAGCTTAAAGTGAACCTAAAGATAGGAGGTAATGGGTCTGGAGTGAAAAGCCTAAATGTAAATTGGTTATGGTTTTCAATATACTAAATATTCACCTAAAAAACAAATCACATAGAATTTCGTTAGATTCATCGTTTTATTTTTTAAAAAAAGTAACTTTTATTGCTTTTAGTTATATATATTTGAATAATTTAGTGTTTTTTACTTCAATAACTAAGATTATATGGGGATAGAGCGAGTCTTGATAAGAGGGCATGCAAGCTGCAAATCATAAGGGGGCATACAAGCTACAAGGTAGAGAATTTGAATTGGCTCAGTTGAGGCTAGGTTTGGGTCAGTTTTCATCCTCATTGGTCAAGTTTAAAATCGTATCCAGCCTTCCTTGTGAGTATGTATAGAATTCAAAGGACTAAGATTTAGGGTTTGCCTCTTCAAAAATTGTGAAATCACAACTGCACTATTAGACGCTAATGGCTTTAATGGTGGTTATTCTGGCCATTAAACATCGGTTTTGACCCGCCGTCTCTGATCGAGTCGTCCATCGGACCGCTGGTTAGATGGTGGTTAAAGAACACTTGTTGAATCAGTTGCAATATCGAAACTCTTTCAAACATTTATATAAAAATA
>JAULKK010092484.1:0-17791 GCA_032355705.1 Rubia peregrina
TCTATTTTGTTAGTACAAAGTATAATCCTTACGCGGTAACTTATATGGATCAATGCTTGCATAAATATCATATTCTTCACAAGTGAATTTTTCATTTTAAAAGATCAAAAGTATACATAAAAAAATGACTACATAAAATATCATAGATTAGTTCATCGAAATTATCTTTATAAAAGTAATATATTAAAATATGTTATTTTCATTATGATGACTATTTGCTATATTTATTTGAACAAGACCCGAACTAAATATATCGGAATCCGACCGAACCCAACCCGAAAGAGGATGTACCCGAAAAGCACCAAAACTAAATTAATTAAGACCAAACCCGATCTGAACCCGATTAAAAAAATGTAAAACCGAATTGTACATGAAACCGAAACAACCTGAACCAAATCTAATCCGAACCAAATTCAAAAAATTGATACCCGAATTGTATAGAAATTGAAACAACCAAAACCAAACCCGAGCCGATCGGATATTTTTCAAACTATCGAATGACACCCAAACCCGAATACACCTGATCAGGACCTGATACCCGAAGATAAAACAATCTCCCAAATCATACCCGAACCGATTGGGTCTCACCCGTACCCGACCGAAGGAACCCATTTTCTAGATCTACTCGCTGCAGTGGCGGAACTAGACCAAAACTTGAGGAGGAGCGGATCCTGGACAGGGCGGAGTTTAGCACTTCCAACATCAATTTTAACGGGGCGGATGAAGAATACATGTATATCTATCCCCTTCATTCACCAGAGGTTGGGGCGGCCACATTGGCTCACGCCCCATAATTCCGCTACTATCTCGCTGGATACTTGTTATCGGATCCAATACCCGATGCTGATGAGGATTCCTTCTTTGGCCTCTTCAAGAGAACTTTTTGTGCCATATCCCAAATCCCATAGACATTTTATCAAACACTTAACATGCAAACAGAAAACAACATACTCCCTCCGTCCAAAACTAAAATACACATTTACTATTTGATAGTCAATACTGTTAAATTTTGATCATATATTTGAATAAATATATAAATAATAATACTATCGTACGTAATATTTTTAGATTGTAGTAAGTATTTTCCGAATATCAAATTTTTATTTGATGTATTATGTGTAGTTAAACACATTAACGATTAAACATATTTATTGAAAATCGAAAACAGATTCAGTGAAATTTATTTTTGGACCGATGGAGTAAGAAATGACAATCATTCATAAAGAAGACAATCGCATCATTCCATTTTTACTACAAACAAGCAATGTTTATGGTTAAATGTCAGCGATAATTTTGACAACCGTGGACTACAACAGAACATATTATAAGACACCCCAATTAAATTCTGGGGGGATAGTAAAATCCAACATCCGTATAAGAAATCAACACATGGTTTTTTGAATGACATTACCTCAGTCTCTTCTCATTGAATTCGGGAATTTCAAAGGATTAGTGTGTGATTTGCCAAGGTGATTGGAATGTGGGAACTGTTTCCTGTTTCTAGAGGGGCAAATAGTCCAAATAACTATTGGGAACTATTAAAAGTAAATTAATGGATGGGAATTTTTGTTATTTTTTAATTTGGGATTACGATTAAATGAGTTTTATGGCATTTTGTTAGAAGGAGAAATGGAATTGGGATCCCAATCTTCCAATTCACCCCTTTAGACACTAGTAGAGAGCCATCGATTAAAGGCAGGATTCAAAGGCGGTTCCATAGAAAATCCCAAGAACCGCCTTTTTTTACACCTTCCGAGTTTGAAAATTGCAAAAACTGGCTCTCCCATTCAATTAGAGGCGGTTAAAATGGTTTCAAATGCGGTTATCATAAAACTGCCTTTAAATGGTTCAATTCAAAGGCAGCTCTGCCAAACCGCGTTTAATTTGTGTTTGTTTTGAACTAAAATATAGGAGAAGATGCATTTCCGATTGAGGAACACATTGTGTATCCCATGGAAGAAGACTTGAATATTTTTCCAAACTAAGAAATGAAATCGAGTCCTGGTTCCGAGTCCGGAAGACAGTCAGGCGGTTATGTAGGGTTTGTTTCCGGACTTGGAAGTTCTTGGACTAGTAAAAAAATATCTATGGTCAATGTTGGGAGGAAGCCTCATTTGAGTGATAAGAAATGGGGTGTGGACATGATGAAGAACTATTATAGCTGTCCATGAGTGTTGGATAAGGTATGTAAATGTGTACAATTGATTCACTGGCTTTTGGGTTGAAATCATGTGTTAATTGATTTTGTTTTGTGCATTGAATTAGTATAGATGCTTTAGTGCCATTCATGATTGTTTTGGGGAATTCATGTGTTGAGTGGATGTAATTGCATATCATTTTAGGTGATTAATTATGGATAGAATTGCATTAATTGGTAGAGAATTGAGAAAATCACACGATTACATTCCTTTGGTAGAATCCTTTATTATGGTTGCCTTTGAACATGCTTCGAAGAATGGTGTTGTGAGGGCTCGTTGTCCATGTAAGGATTGTAAGAACAATGTATACTTGGTAAGGAAGAAGATACTAGGACATCTTATCATCCGAGGGTTTCAAACTAGTTACACCTCTTGAATGTGGCATGGAGTGGTCATTACACCTATTGTTGAAGATGCTAGCTGTATAGAGGTTGAGAATTTAGATGTAAATGATGGATTCAAGGAGATGGTTGAGAATGTTGCTAGAGGTTTCCACGGCAAATCGAAAATCCTTGAAGCTTTGCAAAATGACAAGAAGACTCCGTTGTACACTGGAAGTAAACATTCGGTGTTGAGTGCCACTTTGCGTTTGATGAATTTTAAAGCAAAATTTGGGTTGTTTGATAAAGGCATGACAGAGACACTTGAACTAGTTAGGGAATTGCTTCCTGAAGGCAATCTTTTGCATGACAGATCGTACGCGCGAAAAGAGTTATTTGGCCTATGGGAATGGAATTGGAAAAAATGCATGCTTGCTCGAATGATTGTATGTTGTATAGAGGGACAGACAATGAGGACCGAGACAAATGTCAGATATGTGGTGAGTCTTGTTACAAGTTAAATCAATGAGGCATTGCGGTTAGGGTGAATGAAAATTTGATTTTGAAGAAAAAACACCTGCTAAAGTTTTATGGTATCTCCTTATCATTCGTTGGCTACAGAAGTTGTTTTTCTGCAGAGAAGATGAAATGTTGTTGCGTTGGCATTATGAAAGAGATCGACCTGCGGATGATAGGATTAGACATACGTCGGATGGTGAACTGTGGAAAAAATATTGATGCGATGTGCCTAAAATTTGGTGCGGAGCCCTGGCATTTGAGACTTGGTCTTTCAATGGATGGTATGAACCTGTTAAGTAATATGAGCAGCACGCACAACTCGTAGCCCTTTATGTTAGTTATATGCAATCTCCCATTGTGGTTGACAATGAAATGAAAGTATGTCCTGTTATCGATGATGATATCGGGCCCTCGGTAACCCAGTAAAGACATAGACGTGTATCTTGCTCCTTTGGGGGATGATTTTTTTGATGTTGTTCAGGGATGGGATCCGCACTTACGATGGTTGGGCAGGAGAAGATTTCACATTAAAGGCGTTGTTTTGTACGAAAAATGACTTTCCCTCATATGGAAATTTATCAGGGTACTCGGTGAAAGGGAAATACACATGTCCTGTGTGTGAGAAGTAAACCTCATTTTGTTAATTTAAGTATGGTTGTAAAACCTTATAGCATGACCATGGGAGATTCCTTCCGGATGGTCACCTATGGAGATAAAAAAAATGGTTCAACGGTAAAGTGGGGGAGAGAGTGGCACCAGTACCGCTAACGGATGTTGATGTTTATAAGAAAGTTAAGGCATTGCTTAATGACTTTAGGAAGAAGAAGCGTAAAGGTGCAAGTGAAGGGAGTTGGAAGAAATGCTCAATTTTTCCCACTTCTTTATTGGAAGGATTTGAATATAAGACATTGTCTTGATGTAATGCACATTGAGAAGAATATGTGATTAATTGATTGGAACACTGTTGAGTACCCTGGGTAAAACAAAGAATGGTTTGAAGGTTTGACTTGGTTGAAATGGGAATAAAGAGCACTTTGGCTCCGGTCACGAGTGGTGATGATTGTTATCTTCCTCCAGCTTGCTATTCAATGTCTCTTGTAGAGAAGAAGTCGTACTGCAAGATGCTTAGTACTGTGAAGGTGCCTGGGACTTACTCATCTAACATAAGTTTGTGCGTGTTTGTGAATGAGTGTAAGTTGGTTGGATTGAAATCACATGATTGCCACTATTTGATGCAGGAGTCAAAAGTCACTGTCATTAGGGCAACATTGCCTCCTCATTTTGGATTGTGCATTACGAAACTTTGTTTGTTCTTCAAGTTTATATCTTCGAAAAACATAAGTCATCGAAAAGCTTGATAGTTTATAATCAATAATAGTAGAAGGTTTGTGTTGAATAGAGATGTATTTTTCCCCTTCTTTCTTTGACATAATGGTTTAATTGATTGTACATTTGATCCTTCAGATCAAGTTGTGTAGTTCTGTGTTTCAACAATAAATGTATCCTTTTGAGAGGTATATGAAAATCTTCAAACATTTTGTGAAGAACCGATACCGTCCTGATGCAAGAATTTTTTAGCGTTACGTGGAGGAGGAGGCGAATGAGTTTTGTACAGATTATATGAAGGAAGTCAATTATGTGGGCCTCTTGATATCAAGACATAAAGGCCAGTTACAGGGTGTAGAGGTTAGGCAGGGGAAGCTACAGCCTGAGTGCGGAGGATTTGTGTTCGGCCCACCTCTACGTATTTTGCAATCATGATGATGTTGTCCCCTACATCTAGATTCACATAAACAAGATAAGAGTCAAACATCCAACCTACAATGAAGCACGTTTTCTCCAACAACACACTAGAGACTTTGATTCATGGCTACGATCTCAAATATCCATGTTCGATGAAGTGATTGGCACAGAGACTTGTTGGTATAGTTTCCTCATATGCTAGTTAGACATTAATGGATTCACTTTTGGCACCAAATAAGCTGATGATAAAGAGGTATCACAGAACAGTGGTATAACACTTGTGTCTGAGGCCTTACATGTCGGGGGTGGAAGCGATGGAATTCCAATGTATGCACATAATTGTTACTTTGGAACATTAATAGAGATATGAGAGCTTTATTATGTCACAATGAAAGTTCCAATTTTAATGTTAATGGGTAGATGTGAACAGTGGCCAGAAATTGAAGATATAAGATTTACCCTGGTTGATCGTAGTCGAATTCGTTGGAGAGATGATCCATTCATTTTGGCTTCACAAGCTCATTAGGTCTTCTATATAAGAGACCCTGCAGATCTTCGGTGGGAGGTTGTCGTTGAAGCAAAAAGAGCTTTCAATGGAGAAAATGATATCAAAGATGTCATTGGCTTTAGTCAAAATTCACTGATAGAATCAAGTTTGGATGAATTTTGCTTGGGAAAGATGATTCAAGTTTGTATGAGTTCTTAGGCTGGATAGACCATGATGAGGGAATCTGGGTCAATGGACGCGGGAAGGTCAATAAAAGAGAAGGAAATCGAAGAAGATAGTGAAGAGGAAGAAACGGAGGTAGGCGTCAATTTACTTTGTGTTGTAGTTGGTTATTTTGTATTATGCATCATCACCCGATGGGCTTTCAGTTCTGGAAGCTTGTCGGCTAGAATGGTAAACTTACTGTTTTGGAGTCTTAAACAACCTTACTTGACCCTTACAATCGTGTGAGTAATTAGGAGCACAAACCTTACATAATTACTGAAATGATAAATGATCGACCAATTACTTCAAAATATTACATCAATTCCACTAAAATACATCCAAAGTAGAAACTTAAAATTAATAAAAAAAATCTGAAAATATATAAAAATACCATCTATGCATAACTTCATAACCATTAGCCTAGCCTACATAATTTTCATCAAACTGAAGAGCTTCTCCTAAGTCTTGATGTCGTAGTCGATGCCAAGTGGCGCTCGTACTCGTGCTTGCTTCGTTCCAGCTTCCAAATACGCTCCCTCATCTGAGCTAGTTTACCACGTACCCATTTATAGCATGCCCTGAAACCTTTCATGAAACCAATGTCTGTATCATCTGGAGGAAAAAATAGTTATCATACGTTGAAATAGATATGATAAAAATAAATGTACTTATTTCAAGTCAAAATGCAGTTTTGTACCTTTTACAACTCTTGGCCTTTTGTTCGGCTCTGCCGCATCTTCTGGCTTGTGTACCCACTTGTGGTCAACATAGATCCACTTCTTATTTGTGAAGTATTGCTTGTCGAACCAGTTGAATGACTTCTCCTCAACGTGCAATGCCAGCCCTTGAACTCTCTTAAAAATCAATGTGATCAGGTTACCGCATGGTAGACTCCTGAATTTTTTTGGACGTAGCAACCCAGAACATGTGATTGAAGATTGTTGACTCGGGATTGACTTTTCTCTTCTTAATGATGTAATTGGAAATCATTAGGGTCAAATAACTGGGCTCAGTAATGTGGTCGGTTGTGGGTAAAATACATCTCGCTACCATCTCGTAGACAATCCTCTTGTCTATCGCCAGGCATTTCAAACTAAAACTCTCAGACTTACCTAAATTGGTTGGGTTGTAATCGGGTCAATATATCGGTAATCGGCCTGTAGTGGCCATGCCTCTCTGTGATATACATTATGAAGGGATCCCATAATGTCAACGGGAAATACATTTTCAGGACCTTTGTACGGACACTCTAAAAATTCATTAATTTTTCATGTACTAAGGTCAATTGTATACCCATTCACCTTAGTTCCATACTCAACCCCCCCTCCATGTTTGATGAAAATTTCTATAAAACTGACATACTTCATCGAAGTGTGACAGTTCATTAGCATTTAGTAATTTCAACACATGTTGGTCCTAAAAAAATTGCACGGGATCCGCTAGGCCTATGCTATGATACATATTAAGGTCTAGGATATAAAAATCTAAAATTTTACCATTTGTGCGTAAATCATTGTACCAAGATTGAGCCTTGGCTGATACAAACCTAGCCCTCTTACCCGAACTAGCACTTGACTTCTTTAATGCACTTCCCTTCAAGCAGCCCTTCCCCCCTAAGTTTCCATCTCGTTGTGATGACGACATTATTTACAGATAGTTTCTAGCAATAGGGTACAAATATGAGGAGTTTGGAGGGATTCTGGCACCGGAAGTGTGGTATGGATGGTCGATTAGGGTTTGGATGTGTTTGATTTGGGTTTTTCCCTTTTTTAAAATGTTGTAACTGCTTCCGAGCTCGGAAGCTTGTCATTTTCTATTAGTAAAGAGCCTATTTAGTTGTTCTAATTGAGAAAGTCTTGATAACTACATAACAATGGTGTAGTTTAAAATGCAGTTTTAGGCCAGAAAATGCACTAGTACTCGGAACCTAGCTTAAGAGCTCAGAAGCAAATACCCCCGTGAATTTTTAAATTCTGAGATTCACTAAAAAAATACCAAGCCTGGACCGAAAATGAGACATGAATTTGGAACTGTGATTTCCGAGTCCAAAAGCTTGTTCGCTAGGGTATTAAATATTGGACTTCAACTTATCAATCAAACCCAAAATGTGTCCGGACTCAGAAATATTTCGTGTGTATAAAATGCATAAACATAACACGTTTCTAGATTCAGAAATCCTTCATGTCCTATGGTCATATAGTTATATGACTATTGAGATAAAAAAAATTTAGGAGGTTACGCTCCACCATTCAACAATGTCATCTCAGACTCATTTAAATATAAAGACTATTTAGAACAAAATATGCAATACACTTTGTGATGAAAAAATCTGAATCAAAACGATTCACATAATCATACACAAAACTTTGCAATTGAAAATGTTTACTCATCCAAGTAAATATCCCCAACATAAATTGTCTACACATCCAAAACACAATTGTCAACCATAATCATACAGTTTAAAATGAAATTGCCTATTCGTCTTAAAACATAGAAATAAACTCAGAATTAATCTCATCTTTGGTGGAGGGTTCTTTGTCCTCTTCTTCAGGGTCACTCTCAGAGAAATCTGGTGTTACGTTTGGCATGGTCTCCTCATCAAAAAATGTTGTAACTGCACCCCAGCGGTCTCGATGAACTTAGCATGATGGGATTCAACACTTCCCAATTCTTCGTTCACCTTGGTGATGTCACTGTAAATGCACGTAAGGTATCTAGAGACACAACTCTTCCAGTCATCCCGGCCACCAACAATGACAAATACACATGAAACCAAGTCAAGGACATGAATTGTGGCTCAACTGTAATAGAGTAAAATTTATAAGTGAACTCGCGTGATGACTCCTCCTTATCCAATGCTCCATCCCTAGTTATCTTCGCTACTTTAGCGCTTACCCCAGGGATCACCTTGTGACGCCACTTTCTATCATCAACCATTTCTAGTTTCTTGTGTACAAACCAAATCTCATCATAGAAATATAATCCAAATGGCCTATCAATATGTATGACCCTAAACTGCTTGAGCAATGCCATTATCAATCCCCCGTAGGAGAGATCTTTCTTTTTAGTTTATGCCACCTTCACTATGTAGTTAATGATGGTGCACCCTGGGTTAATAGGTATGCCCTCCATCACGTAATAGAACAACATCAGATTACCTATAGTCGGCTCACAAGCTTGCCCCCCCCGATGGCAAAAGGTTTATACATATCCACTTGTACACTAGTTAATTTATCAACATCATAGGTATCGGCTCCACCCGAGGTATCCTCTACCCTATGAAAGTATTTCTTCCCCATTGCTATCGGACATAAGGTCGTGGAGTTACTAACACCGGGTCATTGTTCTTGATGTTAAATTTCAAAGGACCATCGGAATTGTCGGGTCTAAGTTTGGTTGGGTTCGTATACTCCTTTCATAAGAAAACTTGATTGTGTACTTGGTGATAGTCACATTGAACTTGTTTACCATGGTCAAATCACTATTCCCAAATTGCTGACCGAAATTCGCATAAATTGCACAACTCGTCCATATGAACACTCTCTTCTAAAGTCATTAATTTATTCATTCTTTGATTCTTAAAAGACCTCATGATATAAACAAGTGAAAAATTCTCCATTTTCAAACTACGTACTACCTTAAGGTTAGTACATTTTCTTAACCTTAAAAAATCAACGTACCTTTATTCAGCTTCCCTGTTAAAAAATGTTGTGCTCAAATCAATCTCAGTGATAGGATCATGGCTTTTGCTAGAGGCATTTCCATGGTTTCTCTTCCTTCCATTTCCTCTCATCCTAGACATTGTGCAGCTTGGAATTGAATGGACTCTTCATCTGGAAATCGGATTGGGAAGGTTAGGGTTTGAAATTGGGTTTTGAAATTGACTGGATTGGTTTTTTTAGTACCCATCTATGCTTCCAATGAAGGAAGATCTTTGGATCTTTCATTTTTTTAAATAGATGCATTTCAAATACCGTAATAATGTCGGATAGTGAAGATATTAAGAGCTAACAATCTTCCTCATTCGGAAGTGTCACTTACGGGTAAGCCCTAATAGGCATTAAAGCTAATTCAAATGGGAAAATTAATTCACTATTCACCCACATTTCCCCCTCATATTTTCCAAACAAAACCCGCCCAAACCCAAGTCCACCCTCATCTTTCATCAAATCTCCCTCTTCATCTTTCGTTTGGTTTCTCAAACAAACACCATCGACTAGGTGCTCCATCATGCTGAGATTTGTTATACTTTGAATCAAGGAGTTGAATTCTACTAGGGTTTCGAGGTTATACATCAATGAGGGCATAAATTGATCATCTTCTACATGAAATCTAGGTATGTATTCCATTCTCAACTACACATAACTAATTTCAATTCAAGGGTATTGTGGTAGAAAATGTTCGTCGACATGCTTCCAAAGTGTGCTCATGTTAATGTAATAAGTGTATTATGGAATGGTATAAATAAAATACAATGTGTTATGATGTTGCTTAATTTGAAATGGTGCACAATATCAAGGATTTATTTGTTGTGTGTTTAATGTTTAGGGTGTGCCCCGTTTTATGGAACGATCACATAGCGTAAATTAGATTTCATTTAGAATAATGTCTAAGAAAAGTATTCGTAAATATTATTTAAGTTTTGGATATGGAAACCCCGAAACAACGGTGGATGAGGAAGAGGAAGATGAGGTAGGAATTGTGAAAACACATTGAAGAACGCTTGACTGGAGGATTGCAAGAAAGGAATTGACTTCCTTGGTTTTTTTAATGCAAATGGTGTTTGTTTGTCAAAAGAATGTGCAAAGTGGTCTAATTGGGTTGGGAAAGGGGGGTCAGACTAGGGTAGACAACGATAGTTGGCACGATGTGCCGAAGAATTATAAAGTCACCCTATGGATAGAATGTAAGGTACCTGTATTTACTTTATTGGATTTCCTTCATAATCCCTTGTTTTACAATTACAAATTTTGAAAAAGCATTGTCACTTAGCCATTTTAGGAAAACGCAGAGACCATTTGAAAGTGAAGCGTTGGACATGTAGGACTCAAGGAAGCGAACGATGAACATGATATCAAAAATGTGGCGAGAGCACAAGTACACTTTGTCAAGAGATTATGTCTTCTCAACAATGAAAGGCGATCATCCATGACTTACTTACACACAGATTCAATCGGAGAGTTGGGAAATCCTCAAGAGAAGAGCATTAGAGAATAATAAAAAAACGTTAGTACACCACAAATCAATAGAATATATTAAGATTCTCTAATGGAGATGTCACATGGTTTCCCACATTTCTCACAGGGTACAGGAGATGAGATAGAATTTTTTTTGAAATGTTGAATGTAACTCTGCATTGGATGAGCCGCGGAGGTTATGGGTTGGTTGCGCTTAAGATTATAAGGAAATTTTTGAAGAAGATGTGCTACTGGAAATGAAGGGGGTGGGGGACAAGAAGGCCCGGAAATCGATTGTGACTTTGGAAGTCAAACAAATATATTAGTGTGATCTATTCCTCAGAGCTCAACAAAACAAGGAGGGTGAATACGTGAAAGATGAAGTGGTTCAACTCGCAGAGAAAGTGGTAAACCCACTATCAAATTGCTTTATAATATGTGCAAAAATTTATATGTGTTCATGCAAGTGTCGGATTATTAACTATTACATTTTTTCTGTCTTAAAATAGGCTAAATTGAAAAATGATGAAATTGAAGGTCGATTCATTCCAATTGGTAAGCAAGATATTTTGTGCGAGGCCACTGGAAAAGCTGACCACTCGGGTCGTGCATGAGGGGTTGGCTCATTCTTGACCGAAAGAGAGGATTTCAACGTTTTATGTTCATATCATAAGGCCAAGCCAATAAGACTCTACACTTTGCAGAAAGTAGCAATTCTAAGGGACAAGAGGTTGGAACAATAACAAATCTTGATTGACAAGTTGGTCAAGCACACCGGAATTCAATTGCCCAAAAATCCAAGTGATCTAAACAATGATTGGGAGCCACTGTCAAGAGGATCTCACCACTCTTCGGCAGAGATAGAAGTGAACCATGACATTGTGCAACACAAACAAGGATTGAATGCCCTCCTAATGAAAACATCTTATCTCCCCCAAAAAGGTAGAATTGATTATTTATTAATAGTTCTACATATTTTAATGTTATAACGGTATGCATTATGTGGGTGATGTAGGGTTCCTAAGTATGTGAGCATTTCATAGAGGTGGGTGACAGTGTGAACCCCCTCCATGTTGCGGATGGTATTTTCTACGAGTCAATGCACCATCATCATTCAATTCAAATTCCGGATGGAATCGCAACGGTAACGGTGGAAAAATACTTAATGTAAAATGCAAGTTTACCAATGCCGAAAGAAGAAGAATATAAGGTAGAAACTGTTAAAGGGATTTTCCTTCTTTAGCCTCGTCATCTAGTATACGTTGATCTCACAAAAGATGGTCATGTAAAGGTAAGCCACCCACAGACAAAGAAAACAATTTCAAAGGAAACTAACATCAAACAACCCCTTATAAGAAAGCCATAAGTCCAAAAGGCCCCCCATTCATCCAAATTTTGATCAATTGGCTCAATGCAGTCCATCATAACTCCACGTACACGTTTGCGGAGAGTGGATGTGTTTTTGAAAGAAATCGAGACATAATTGCATTGAGAAGTGATCTTAAGGAATTATACAAGTGTGACCAAGTAAACTAAACATTTATATCCCTATTTCTATTGTAAGTGCTTTTTTATTTTCAAACATTTTCCATTCGTGTGCTATAAGCTTTTATTAATTATTCTTGTCTAATTTGTTGAATGATATGTCTAAGGTACATGTATTACTTTTCCAAATAAAGGAAAAAAGGTTGGGTAGGGTACTTTTCCATTGATGACCCAAGGGATTGCGTGTTCCAGGCAAGACCGGATTGATTATGTCCGAAAAAGCGCAGGGCGCAAAGATAAGAAATTATCCATTGCACCTTATATTGAGAGGTGTTGTTTTTTTATTTTATATTATCAAACATGCCCGTGATGTTAGTGTTTGAGTATATACTAAATTAAAATACATGTTCCTATGTAGTGATCGTTGGAGTTAATTTTGATTATTCCAAAGAAGAAGTTTGTGTACTGGATGGATCCATTGCACTTTCAATGTTTGCCAGGTTTTGGGGATATCTTGGAGAGTGCATTCGATGGGTTGAATGTGACAACAACATTTTGTGTAGTCCAAATCAAGGTATAAAATTCAATGAACATTTACAATTAATTAAAAGCTATTAACTATCATACACTAATAACATTTTTTTTAAAATATTAGTACAAGAAACAAGCACAAACTAGGGAGTATGGGTACTACGTAATGTTATATGTAGTGAAGTGTGTTAAAGATATATGATTGGATTTCCTTGGTGATAAAGTGAGAAACTTTTCGATACTTAAGTCTACAATTCTTCATTTGTAAAGTAGCGCATACCAACTAATAGTATTTAACATTTGCACGGATGTTCCCAAAGGATTCTAAGCAGTTTTCCTGGCTGCCAACTTTCTCTTTAGGCTTTGGATCTCCTTTACTCTTTGGGGGACTTCATCTCCAGGAAGGCTTTGACTTTCTTCGGGTTAGCTTGCAGACCATCATTTGACACCATGTGGCCCATGAACTTGCCTGCTCCAACACCAAATTGGCACTTAGCTAGGTTCAACTCCATGCCTGTCTCCTGGAACCTCTTCAGCGTCTGGGCTACATCCTCCACAAAGAGGTCATACTTTGTGTTTTTTTCACCATTTCGTTGCATACACCTCCAAGTTCTTTCCCACTTGCTTCTAGAATATTTTGTCCACTACCCTTTGGTAATTGGTTCCCGCATTTCTCAGCCCAAAGGGCATCATGCTGTATCCAAATGCCCTTTTCCGTAATGAATACCGTTTTTAATACATAACTTTCTAACATAGGGATTTGATGGTATCCCTTAAATGCATCAAGAAAAATAATTAATCGGATAGTTAGTAAGGGCATCTACCTTCCGGTTAATGACCGGTAACGAGTAACAATCTTTGGGGCTAGCTTTGTTTAGGTTTGTGAAGTTCACACAAATCATCTAGCTGCCATTTGATTTTTTTTCACCAGGACTGGGTTAGACAACCAACTCAAGTATGGAATTTCCTTCGATATCCCAGCTTCCACCAGTTGCTTCATCTCCTTGTTAACTGTTTCGTTTCTCTCCCTGCAAATCATTCTTCTCTGATGTTTGAAAGGCCGATGGCCTGGGTTTACTTTGAGTTCATGGTATCCAATCTCCTTGGGCACGCCGATCATATCTTTCGACTTCCATGCGAATGCTTGAATATTTTCTCGTATTGTCCTTATGAGGTCCCCATTTACCCAGGGTGGCAGAGCTGCTCCTACCTATAGTGCATGCTCTTCTTCCAGTTGTACTGTTTATATCTCCGAACCCAGCTTAGATGGGTCATCTTTGCTTGTTACCACTTCTACTACTCTGGGCTTCCCGGTCTATGTTTCTTGCACCTGGCCTTTTGCATTTCTCTTCCACTTGCTTAGGGTGAACCGACGACATTCTCTTGCATTATGCTGGTCTCCTCTTATAGTCACTATTTCCAGGCTGGTGGGGGAACTTGAATAGAAAATGTAGGGTGGATATTATCCCCTTCAATAGTGCTAAGGCTGGCCTCTCCAGTTTCAAGTTGTAGGGATTGTTCCCCGTAGACACAATGAACTCCATGTCCACCGTCTGGTTTCTCACTTCGTCCCCCTATTGTCATCAGAAGTTATATGGTTCCCTATGGTCACACCATTCTATTTTTAAAGTCTACCAGCAAATTGTATATTGTTATCAGCTTCCTCCTTGTATTCTTGTCTAGCTTCTAGATGTAGTTCTAGTGAATAATTTTTTTGAGCTTCCTTCATCTATACAAGCCCAATATATTATTCTCTCCATTACTTTTACCATGATTATTACATCGTTTCCTCCTACCAGCTTATCTGGAATGAGGTCCTCTGATCCGAACGATATGACCTCGTTAGCTCCCAACCTTCTGCTTATCGGCGTTGCCTAAGGTGTTTCCTGCAGTGAGCCCTTCTCTCTGACTCTCTCCTTCCTCCTGATGTTCGTAACCATCCTTCCAATGGTGTCATCTGTTGGGGTATTCTCTCAATACCTCTTGCTATCTTCTCTTATTTCTTCCCTTGCTACTTCTTTTCTTTTATTCTTATGGTCCCTTTTACGGAGAGCTCTTCCTGTTTCAATCCTCTCGCTCCTTGTGCTGGCTCTCTGAGAAACCACTTTTCCTACCTTATTTTGGTATGTGGCCTTGTTGTGGGCCCGTTCCTCCTTCGCTAAATGTGCCAGTTCTCCGATTTGGACACCGTTCTCAAGGACCTGGTTTAGATGCATACAGTCATTTGCGTTATGACCTTGATCATAATAATAATCACAGAACATTGACTTATCCCTTATGAGTTCTGGGTCCTTTAGCTTCCTTGGTGGCTCCGGAATGTTCTTACCAGCCACCAATGCAAAGATCTCCTTTGGCGTTTTGATGAGCGGGGTAAACTACTTTTCAAAGTTCAACCTGTTAGGATGGATTAACTCCCTTTATTTCTTGTGTCTTTCACCCTTAGCTTTGCCTCTCTGTGTGCCTACACCAGCATGTGTTTTTTTCTCCTCTTGTCTGCATTATCTGCTCTGCAGAAATTCTCCACTCTCTTCATCAAATCATCAATTATCCTTATAGTGTTTAGTATATAGTCCCTCAATAGCAGTTCATGTTTAAGGCCATTCACGAACGTGTCCATGAGGAACTGGTTGCTCCTTTCTCTACCTGATTCGCCTCGTTATTGAATCTCTCCCAATAATCTGACAGCAACTCTGGCGGCTTCTACTTGAAAGCTAAAAGCTCTGCCCTTGTCTTTGTAAACTTCCTCCTTTACATGATGTGTACTAAAAACTTGTTCTCTAGCTTTTTGAAGTTGTCTATGGTCTCGTCCTCTAGGTTCTTGAACCAGACTCTGGCTACAGCCGTGAGGTTGGTTGCAAGTACCTTGCACCAAATAGCCTCGAGTATCGCAAAGGTGGCCATATTGGTTGAGAAGGTGTGTATGACCCTATAGATCTTCCTCCCCGGTGTTTTGTCCCAGGTTGGGGGGTATTTTCAGCCTGGGGTATGCTGCGTAGAGCTGGTTTCTCTTCATGAACGCGGACCACCTTCTCCCATTTCTGGATGACTTATCCTTGCTCTTTGAATTAGGTTGCTCATGTTTGCGTCTTTCACCCCCTCATTTTATTGGATGGTATGAGTCGTACCAGTTGTCCCCTATAAAAGCTTGGTACGACTCTGTACCTCTAGCCTCCGACTTCCTTCCTGATGCTCCCCTACTATCTTTATCCTTGGTAACATTGTGACAAGTTTCTTCATCTATCCCTCTCTTCAGAGAGCTTATGTCTTGTTCATTTTGCTCATGGAACAACTTCGTTAACTTGATAATGTGTTTCTTCTTTTCGGGGTCATCTGCTTCCCTGGCCCACTCCCTCTCTTCCATCTCCTTTAGCTTCTTCATCATTTCCCTCTACAAGGTATCGATGGTCTGCAAGATTTCAGAGTTATCTATCAGCTCGTTAATTTTTTAAAGCCTGTGTCGCTCCCCTGTTGGTGTCAACGTAAGTTCTTCCTCCATATATGTCACATTCTCCATGAGCACTTAGTTGAGCAGGTGTCCGACCGGCACTGGTCCCTCCTTGGTGTGTGAGCTAAGTGGATGCTAAAGATAGAGCGATCCCCACAGATGGCGCCAATGTTGTGTTCTTCTTGAACTTGTCTCTGGACCGAAATCACTTCTTGGCACAAAGCTCCTCCAAAACTTGTAAAACAGCTTAGACCTAAGTCAGAAAGGTTGACGTATTACATGGCTTGCTCCAAAGATCTTATCAGACAGAGTCTTTCTTAGAGTTTATTGATAGTGTGTGTTGGAAATAGTGAACGTACCGTATAAAAACATTCTATTCCCCCATTATTTAGGTTCTTGGTGGCTGATGTGACAGGTCATGTCACACCAGTTCCTACCCGTTGTCCACTTGACCGCTTCTAGTGGGCTTCTGTCACCGAGTTGATTTAGGCGTAATGGGATGTATAGCCCAATCCTTATTAGCCACGCTTCTTTTTTTGATCCTTATGGGAATCCATAAGAAGAATTAGGGTTATCAGGTTTATGAACAACACAAGTTATACTAGTGCAGATTCATAATACTTCTTCTGTCCCAAAATTAATGGCATAATTGGTTTTGCAAGTCAAATATAAAGATTTTTTGTTATAAAATAAAAATTAATATAGACACGCCACCGGCTGCGACTCCAATCGCTGCATCGCCCAGCTCTCCGGTGTCTCCTCCCTCTGGCCTGTCTCCGCCGCCTGGCTCGCAAGAAATATACTTCGATGCTGCCACCTCAGTCTGAGCTTCTTACTGCACGATGGAGTGGTCGTGATTGTCAACCTCCTACTTATATGTAAGATTATGTCTGCTCTGTTGCTGATATTAATAACCTCACCCAGTGCTACAACCACACCCGCGACATCACATTCCTCAGGTGTTCTCTATCCTTTAACTGATTTTGTAAATTGTGATAAATTTTCCAGTACGTATTTTAGATTTTTTGGGTGCAGTAACTTCTAGTGCAGATCTCTATCCTTTATGTTCATTGGCGTGATGCTATGACTGATGAGGTTAATGCACTTGAGCGCAATCAGACTTGAACTTTATCTTCACTACCTCTACATAAGACTAGCATTGGATTCAAATGGGTGTACCTTACCAAGTTCAAATCTGATGGTTCCATTGAGCGTCACAAAGATCGTCTGTTGGTTCTTGGCAATCGCTAGAAAGAAGGTATTGAATATACTGAAACATTTGCGAAGATGAGTTCGGTTCTTCTATTTCTATCAGTTGCAGTCATTCGTGGTTGGGAACTTCACCAGATGGATGTGCATAATGCTTCCTTCATGGTGATTTACAAGATGAGATGTATATGTGACCTCCACCGGGCTATCCTGCGCCTCATAGTCAGGTCTGTCGGCTTCATGCTCCACCGGGAAATTATTTTACGAAGTTGGCTCAGGCTTTACGTGCATTTGGTTTTGTTCAGAGTAAGGCAGATTACTCTTTATTTTCTTTTACCTATGGCTCGTTTCCTTGCATGTCCTTGTCTATGGGGATGATTTGGTCATTGATGGTAGTTCCTCGTCACTCATCTCTAAATTCAATATATACTTGGGTATTTGATTTTATACAA
>JAULKK010092592.1:0-17789 GCA_032355705.1 Rubia peregrina
CTTGGAAATATCCCTCTTCTCTGTGGACGACCCCGACTTGCCAAACTATCTACTTAGTTGTATTTAGTGAGCAATAGAGCTTATAAATATCATCTTTGAGAGGTACGGCGACGACCTCCCACTACGCAAGTACTACAATCTAGTGTTGAAGTGTGAAGAGGAAATGAAAGCTAGAAAAATCCTTGAAGAAGGGCTGGATAGAGACTTGGCTACAGTCAGTCAAATGAAAGCAATGGATACACAAGAGCATTCAACAACTAATAGTGCAAGAGGCAACAAAGACAGCTCCTGAAGTACTCGATCCACCAAAAATAAAAACCAAAGGAAGAACTGCAAGAGTGAAAGGTGAGATTGAAAGGAAGAAGCTATCCAAAAAGGAATTTGGATCCAAGACACCAAAAGCTCAATTGATCTAAAACCAGCATGTTGGTTGATGTTTAATGTCATACTGTGATGTTACAAAGTTGTGGATTGATGTTTCATTGTTACAGTTTGATGTTTTAAATTAATCTAAAACCAGCTTGTTGGAAGATGTTTACTGCCATACTGTGATGTTACATAGCTATGGATTCATGTTTCATTGTTACAGTTTGATGTTTTATACTTAAGTACTGATGAGGATGTTAATTTTAAAAAGGATATTCATATGCTACCACTTTTCTTATACATTCCACTCTTATTGCATTGACTTTTTGAATGTTAAACTTCTATCCACTTATGCTATTATTTTCTTACTTGATGATTTACATATATAACTTGGCTCGTATGTGTTTATCTATCTTACAGATGACCAATTTTTTTCCAATTTTTTTAAAGGCATGTAACATCAAACAATGATTGTGCAAAATTATGAAACATCACACCTCGACAATGAAACATCACATCAAATTCGAAAATCATCACATCCAACAAAAACATAGAAAAACTAAAAGCAGTTTTACGTCATCCCACAAACTGTCAATCACAATAACAAATCATAATTCATCACATAAAGGGTCCAAAAGCCCTATCAAATCCCTAACTTGAAGAATTGAAATATTCAAAACATTATAATATTCTGAAACACCAATGTCAAACACAGTTCATCACACTTAAACACTACTTATTCCTATCATTGTTTCTCTTCCTAAATGCCTTTCCTTTGCCTTCTGCAGGTGCTTTTGAAGATGATTCATAACGCTAAGATCGAATGATGGCTTACTATTCATAGGAGCAGCAGCAACAACAACAGGGGTACAATTCTTAAAACCATTCCTCACGGTCTCATCAACAACATCAAACAACTCGGGGTTAGCAAAACACTCATCTGAGTCGAAATGAGGAGTATGCTCAACATCAACAGTAGAAAAATCATCCTTAGCATCTTGATCCAACTCAGAAACCAATGCTCTAGTAACAATCTCAATGTTCCTCTTGAAGCTACGGAAAGCTTGATCAGAAACCTAGAGAAAAAAATAAAAGAATTAGGAAAAGATAACAACACATGAAGCTTGGAAATTAAAACATCTCATTCAGAATGTAAAACATCAAATACTAATATTAAAACATCAAAGCTGACAACACCTGAAGCTTAACCTTAAAACATCACATACAAATTCTAAAACATCAAGTACTGCTTTTAAAACATCAAAACTGAAAATATATGAATACTTACGAAGCCTCCATCATTCATAATCGCAGCATCGGTAGACAAGTCTTTTGGAACCACAAAGGTCAAAACTTGTGAGCTTGAACCAGATGCATCATCTTTCTTGAGGCTTCTTTTCTTGGATGTTGCAGCAGCACCAGATCCCACATACTTCCCCATCAAAGTCAAAGGAAATTCATCCTTAGACATGAGGCATGAATCATAACCTGCCTCGACAATCTGCTTATACTGTTTGATCAACAGAGAGTGTCCCCGTGATGAATGAGAGGAACTATGAAGGGAGATGGTTTTCCTTGAAAAGGAAACCTGTACAGGTAGCATATCAAAGAAAAAACTATATAAGCATTCACTCCTATACACTACCTCACATAGCTTCCTATGCATATACCCACACCAGTCATAATTCCTAATCTCCTCAACATCCTCTACAACACGAAGAAACTTACAATCCATAAAGCATATGGCAGTAGAACTCAAGAAGGTGAAAAAAACATACTTGATAAACAATTTCAATTCATCACCACCTTCACCTAAACTCATCATCTTCGCATACACCCGATCACAAGAAAAATTACCCAAACTATCAACCCCAAACTCATCCCTCCAACTCTCCCTCATATCTATATCCCTTCTTTCCCCCTTCCCATCATTACTAACCTCAATAACCTCCTTATTACTGATAGGAAGTCCTAAAACATTATACACATCGTCATGTGTTAAAAATACCTATCATAACTAATTGTTTGAACATGGATAATTGGATTTAAATTTCGAATAAGGTAAGGAATGATGTCTTTAGAGAGGGAAGTAAAATTGATTTTTAGCAAACCATCAAAACCAATATCTCCCACAGATTTAACCTGATTTAGAGTCAGCGAGAAAGACATCTTTTCAATTTTCCAAGGGTTACACTTTGTAGTGAAGCCCTTCTCAACACTGAAAAGGAAAATAAAAAATTCTTGAAATATCATATACAGAACTGAAAACATCAATAACTGAAAGTACAACATCAGATCCCATTAAAAACATCAACAAGAAATTCATGAAAATCACATGCAAAACTTAAAACATTAATAACTGAAAGTAAAACATCAAAAAAGCTATCGAGCAAATACAATGTCATGAGAATAACAGGACAACTGGATTACATGTTTGACACATGAAGTACTCCATATTTAGAAAAATAAGCAAATTCAAATAGTCAAATAGAGAGGTAAAATCAAAGAAGTCTTTATGTGAGATTGGCTATATAACCTGTGGTATACTATACAATTAAATGTAACTTGACTTTCATTAAGTTTTATTCCTAATTCAGTGACTAAAAAACTTTCATATGAATGGCTAGAGTTCATAACAACGGGTTAGCTTCACACCACAATGAGCAAAATAAAAGAACCAAGAACACTATCCGTACTAAATAACATCATAACCATATTCATCTAATCTCACAAGAAAACTCCATTTTAATTCAAATATGCAACAACACCAATGACACAACAAGATGAATCAACGCAACTCCAAAATGAAAGTAAAACATCAAGTCACATGGGAAAAAAACAAAGCTGAAACTAATGAACACCAAAAACAGGATTTAAAATATCAACAAATCTTGCATCATCATCATAGACAACCACTTTCCTTTCCCGTTTCCCTTTCACCGTCATGTTGGCAAACCTTCTAACAGGCTTCTTCCCAACCACCACCTCAGGTTCTGATTCAGAATCAGAATCACTTGAATCTCGATCATCATTAGGTTTATCAACCTCCTCCCAACTTTCATATTTTGATCCTCAAATTGAGACTTCCCATCATCATCATCATCATCATCATCATCTCCATCTCAATCTTTCAATGGCTCACTTCCAGACCTCTCTTCAGCATCATCCACATTATCAGCCCATCAGTTGCATCAACATTGTCTTGCACAGTTTGGGTGTCAATAACAGTACTGAACACCTCATCATCTACAAAAAATTAAAACATCATATCAAAATGGTAAAACATCAAAAAGTGATATCTAAAAAGCAGAGGTATTAAAAACTATTAAAAACAATCCAAGCAGAAGAAATGCCATCATCCAAAGCAACTTGTTTGTCACTAACATCATATTTCATTTTTCTTTCTCAGCAACTTTCTTCTCGCAATCACCAACTAAAAAAAATTCAAACCAGATAATTAGACCTTGGCATCATGAAAAAAAGATAGAAATATGAAATGATCAACTACAAAATATGAAACATCATACCATAAAGTTAAAAAAAATCACATCATAAATTTAAAACAATACCTTTGCCAATGACACCCTAAGCAACAACCTTAACTTTTTTCACAGCCGCAATCTTCTTCAACATCCTTCTCTTAGGCGGACTCTTATGATCACCTCCAACAACATCAACCTTCTCTGACTTCTTCTTCAAACCATCATCATTTTTTTTGAAACACCCCTACCAACACCAACAACTACAAAAAAAAACATCAAATAAAATTCCATAAGGAAATGGAATAAAACATTAAAGGTTAAAAAATTGAAAATAAATAATTTAATTTCAATACCTTTGCCACTAACACCCTTAGCAGCAACCTTAGATTTCTTCACAGCCACAGACTTGCGCACATCCTCCTATTCGACGGACTCTCAAGATTAGCAACTTTATGAGCAGGACCAGAACCTGATACATGAACCACCACCAGATCCTTATGAAGTTTTATCTTCATCAACCAAATTAATCGTTCTCTTGACTTTATCCTCATGGCTCCTCTTTGCAGAGAAGAGTCCCGAAACAGAACAACAACATTAATAAAAATACATGGAACATTAATATACAGACTTCGGAAAAAATAAATAAAAAAGGAAAAAGACGGACTCTCAAGATTAGCAGCTTCATCTGCAAGCTCACCATCCGGTCTAGATTTATCAGCAAGACCAGAACTTGATTCAGTCAGCATCGTCTCCAAATTGCGAGCATGAGCTCCTTTTGAAGTTTAATCTTCATCGTCCAAATCAAGCTTTCTCATGGCTTTCTCATTCTGTCTCCTCTTCGCAGAGGAGTGTCCTGAAACAGAACAACAATATTAATATAAAAATATGAAACATTAATGTATATAATTCAGAAAAGTAAACAAGAAGAAATAGACCAGAAATTAAGTCAACATTAGGATCACCCATCAATCAGTGTGATTGTCTCACAACACAAACACCAACAATAGTTGCATCTGAAACATCAGGTTTAATTATATAAGCATCAAAATAAAATAATGCAACACAAAATTTGATATGAATCTCCTTGCGAAAACTCTGGATTGCAGAATTTTAGACCTTTAACTGAAATGAGGGACTTTGCAAACCCTAGTATAACAACACAAACTGATCAAAACTAGTCTCCGGATCTTGAACAACTCGAGATAAGTGAAGCTAACTAGCCCACATGATTAGTTCACAAATCGATGTTATTGATACTTAATTAACCCGTAAGATTAAGAAACAATGAAGAAAACTCACAAGCAATTAAGAATAAGTTGAAAATCTGAATATAATGTGTATAAAATAGTGAAGAATGTCTAGGTCATGCCCCTATATTTATAGGGATAAATCTCGGCCCAAAACACTAATTAAATATGGTAACCGAATCGACTTATGATAGTTTTAAGAAGCTCAAATCATATCTAACTAGAACTCCTAAAAATAACAGGTAATCTACTCGAGTTCTTCTCCAATTAACCTTGAAGAATAATACCTTATCTAATCTTACTAAATTTAAGCCTAATCAGAATAAAACTCAATATTTTTGAAACCCTAATGGACTGGGTCAAAAATAGCTCTTCAGAAGCCCACATGGCTGAGCCATGGACCAAAATAAAATAATGTTACAATAGTTTACAAAAATCACACTACCTCATTAAAAACCCGGTAGAAAAAAGAGTATAGTGTTCTTCACGATGTCTTCAGTTAATCGACAAACTTGAATAATTAATCCAAACCCTAGCCAATTTAGTCTTGAGTTCTGCATTATGAAGTGGATCAATCAAAGCATTCAATACCGCATCTCTAAGCTTCGTTCTTGACCTTGTCATTGGTCCAACCATGTTACTTAGAGGATCTCGAACATAACCATTGAATGTTTGATCAAGTCGTGGAATGTCTTCATTTATGGTGGTGGTCATCTTGGCATCTCCATCAAAATTACTTCAGCAAAAGGATAAGAAGATTTTAAAAAATACAGCTACATATCAACACACATAAAAGATATCAATCTGAAAACAAAGAACATCACTCTAAAATAATAAAACATTAATAAGACAAAGACATTCTGCCCAAACTACAACGCTTATGAAAACTGAAATTGTAAAACATCAATAACATCAAACTAAAACTAAAACCCAAACTGTAGCTATAAAACAACAAAAACCGCAAAATAATACCAAACAAGTACAAGAAAATATATAAATCATAATTTAAAACCTTAGCCCAAATTACAAACTACATCACACTCCTAAATTTAGACATGAACCTAAACAAACACTACATACACAAAATACATGAAATACACCTCTAAACTTGAAACATCATAACCTGAACTTGAAACATCATCCTTAAACTTAAAACATCATAACCTGAACTTAAAAACATATCAAACTGAAAAGTATATATCATAACCTTAAATTAAAACATCATTCAGTAAACTTAAAACATCAAAATATTAGTTCAAACAGAAAATCACAAATCAAATACATGAAAAGATAGCAGTGTTCTAAAAATCGGTGCCTAGGCGGCGCCTAGGCGCTATGCGCTGCTAAAACTCCGGGCATAAGTGGTATTCGCTTTGATTAGGCGCCCGGCCGCCTAGAGGGCCGCCCAGACCGACTAATCGGGCCTGGGCGGATCTTTTTTTAATTTTTTAATTGGCCGAGCAGATACGGGTTTTGGCTGATAAGGATTTTGCACTTTTGTTACCATTTCTCTCCAACTCCAAATCGCACAGCCTCCACTGCTCCACTGCTTCAAATCCAGCGGTGTTGCACTTGTATGAACTTTATTTTTGACATAACATAAGTATTAATTTTGTATGAACTTTATTTTTAAACTCAAACATATTCCTTTGTGTTCTCAAATTATTCGTTCTTGTTTATGTTATATTGTGATTCGGAAAATATGAATCACATTGCACTTGCACATTACTTTCAAGTTTCACCACATTGCACTTGCACAAATAAGAATTAGAGAATATGTAGAAATCTTTATTTTTTCTTATATAAACAAGAATTTTTTTTACTCTCTAATATATATTAAATTTCTTATTTTTTAATTATTTTTGTATTATTATATTAATTAATTATATATAAATAATATAATAATAGAAATCCGCCTAGACCGATTAATCCCCGATTAATCCCCCAGGCGCTAGGCGGTGCCCTTCCCGCCTAGGCCCGCCTAGCGATTTTTAGAACACTGAAAGATAGAAAACAAAACCTGAAGCACGATACATGAAAGACACAATAGATGGAAAATCATACTAGAAAGATACAATAGATGACTGATCAACATCAAAAAAGTATAAGTGAAACATCAACACAAAACTGTAAAACATCATGTCATAAAATTACAACATCAAAATGAAACTGAACAGTAACAATTTTCAATTAAATATGGAAATAAAATTTTAAAAAATCTGCCAAAATAGAGACAAACAGAAAAATACCTTGAGAAGAGGCTCATTTCTTTGGATTTTAATGACAAGAGTAGGACTACCTTCAACAGGATCTTCATAGTTCTTCACAATGTCCAGAAGAACATCATCAAGTGATTCATCAGCAACTCTTTTCTTCGACATCTACAAAACAACAAAAAAATACAAAGAAATTTACACAAAACCTAAAGAAATCCTAAAATATTAAACACATTCAAAACAGAAACCAAATCAATGCAAAATCCAAATAAAAACAGTGGAATAACATTACATACAAGCAATAAAACATAAAAACAATAACAACTACTCAACAAAGACAAAAAAAATAGAGCAATCCCCAAATATGAGTACAGAGAAGGACAAAAACCCGAGAAACTTCAAATCAAACACAGTAAAGAAACATTAAACAACAAAATAAGCAAAAGAAACACTCAGGAAACCTACACGAAGCGTAAAACATCACATACAACCAAAAAAATTAAGGAAAATCAGGAACCCCCCCCCTAAATACTAACAAAAAAACCTAGCAACTACATTATCTTGGCATATAAAACACAATTCGACCTCGTCCAGTCGTAGATCGTCAAAAACTGAACGAAGAACAACAAAAAATGCTGGAACAAAAGCGCAGCTTCAATCCAATCAATGCGCACTTTAAATGACGAAGAAAACCAAAACAATAACCGATTAAATAGAAGAAATCAAGCGGTTGGAGGATTTACGTGCGGTTGGATTTTGTGAGAGAAATCGGTTCCAATTTTGAAAGAGAGCAAATTTGAAATTGCAGAAAAAATCGGAATGAAAAATGAACATAAATGCGGAAAAGATGTTGTCCAAATTTAATTTATATAATAGGACTAAACTGCAAATTATCAAAATTACACAATCAATCCCTGAACTTTTAAAACTTTAATACGAAACCCCATGTTGAAATCTTTGCAGTTTAATCCATGGTCTCACTGTAAGACGGTCTTATACAAGACTTTGTCCAGTCAATGTGTAGGTTCACTATAAATTTTCATTATAATTAAATCTATATTTGTAGTTTACATGTACATGTACTTCTACCAAACTACATTAATGGTTCTAGGTTAGTAAATTTTACATTAAAATTTAAAGACATCCTTAATATATATTAGAGATATGCTGAACGAGGCTACCACGTGATTGGTCAATTAGTTAAACACGTAGTTAAGTGTTCCAAATTATGGGTTCAAATCTTAATAATTACAGTGTGAAGATTTACTCTTATAAGAGGACTCCTTGTGAACAACATGAAGTGACAATTAGGTAAATGACCTTTTGATATTATAATTTACCTTCTTCATCAACCCATACTACCACAATGACGAGGTTCTGAAAGCAAGGGATTTCATTTTCACTTTGAGAAATGTGGAACAACATAAATTACAATTTAGTGTATTTTATCTTCAAGGGGATATGTAGCTTATAAATAAAATTCAAACACAATCCATAACTCTTATTGTTTGACTTATGCCTTACTTTCCCAAAATACTCTTATTTTCTTATATACTTATGCCCTACCATATCAACTCACCTAAAATAGCGAGTTAAAAGCAATTCCTCCACTTTTAGCGAATGGAAAGAGTATATAGGGTGTGTTTGGTAGGAAAGTGTTATACTTGTAAGCTAAACAATTTTTTAGTTCTATTTGGTAAACCCCTAAAAACTGCTTATTTTAAAAATAAAAGTTATTTTGGGAGTAAATACACATAGTTACATCAAACACACCTATACTCATTGCATTTGAGACATTTGATAAATAGGACAAGTGTGATCACCGCACTAAGTATGTAAAGTTGGTGAAATTATGGGGTTGTTAGCATCAAAATGTATGACTTTAAAAACTATTCTCTTTTATTTTTTATATATTGAAAGCTATGGGATCCCACTTGCCACTTCAAGGATGGGGATGGGGATGGGGATGGAGGGTTACATCACCATATATTCAATTAATGGATTTGGAAATTTATTTAAAGTGAATAGTCTCTCAATGTCTATAATGCTTAAAATGGATTACTTCGTCATATTATTAATTAGTATTCTTCCTCCAAGACTTATCTCTTCCTATAGTCTTTACCACTTGCCAATGTTATGGAGTACTTCCTCCATTTACTTAAAATATGATGTTATTCCTTTGCAGATATTTTCAAGAGTGACATTTTTATATTACGATATATTTTGATCATTTACCCACTCATTTTAATTGTTGGCTATTTAATCAATCTCATTCTTCCAAATTCACTCTATAAATTTAAATGTCAAATGTAATGGTATCACTATTAACATACGAAAAGAGCATCATATTCTTTTACAAGTCATGCCCCCCATAACAAAAGGTTCGTGAGGCTTCTTCAATCTTCCTCGTCATTGACTAAATTTTATAAAAATGTCATTTTTAAATTTATGAAACAGTATATTTGAATATTATTTTAAATTTGAATATTATATTTGTTAATTTAAATATTATACATAATAAATTAAGCATGTAATAAAATATATTTAAATATGAAAATATATTTTAAAACATTATACAAAAAATAATGAATTTTTTGAAAAATGTAATATTCAAATTAAAATGACAGATTTAACCTATAAATTTTAAGCTAAAGAGTATAATTACTGATCCATTACTTATTTTTAAATGCCATTATTTAAGAGGGTCCATTATACAGTGATGGTGCATTCGAGGCCCAACTATATGGGCTAATTATTCGCCCTAACATTTCTATTTATTTTATTTCATTAAGGAAATGAGGGTTGATTGTTTACCGTTAAAATAATAATAATAATAAAACTATCGAAGATGGTGAATTTTGGGAATTTAACATTTTATATTGATTAGAATGGTCGAATAGGTTATATTCAAGTAATCCTAACTTCAAATGATGACACTGGTTAGATATTTCATTCTAATTAATGGTCTAAGCGTCGAAAAGAAAAGTACACAAAAACACTAACTAAATATAACAGTTCTAATCAAAAGCCTAAATGACAATAAAAAGGGTATATAGTTGTTCCCATTATGTAATTTGTCTGGTAACATTAGCCTGAAATCACCAAACAAAATCCATCGCCTCAAGGTAGTGTCCTACCTCAAGCCAATCACACAGTGATAAGCATCAGATTAAACGCAAGAAATCAATCCATCTACACTTCTTATTAACGTCAAGACAAAGAAAATTATTGGTTCGCAACTAAAGATCCGGTCGATTTTCATTCAACCATTAAGATCCTTTCACTAAATTAGGAGATCGTGGCCGGTCATTTTGATTGTCAACAATTTTTTCCCGTACGTGTATAGGAAGAAATTGTAGTACGTAGAATTATCTGTAAATCAACCCAAAATGATACCGAATAAAAGATCTAAAGATTAGTTAAACCGAATAATCAGTTTAATTCGTCTGAAAAATCTCAACAAACTAAAATCTACAAATCTGAATCCTCCGAAACGGACTCACCAGAAGTAAATTGTTTAAACAAAGTTGACTTGGATAAAGTTGACTTGGATTTCCCCTAACCATTTTTGGATAACAAATCCGAAATCAACCAAGTTTTAGATGACCGTTTTACTAGAAAAAGGATCCCTAATAAAACTTCCATTAACAGAGATAATTTTAATCTAATACTAAAAAAACCATTTTAAAATCAGCACTTTTTAAACTGAGAAAACCAAAAGTAGCCCACTAATTAGTTAAAGCAAAAAAAAACATAAAGATATTTATAAAATCACCTTGAAGTAAAAAAAACAAAGAAAATAATAATGAAAGAAATAATTAATTTAATTCAACATATCCGCTATTAATTTACTCCATAAACAAATTTAATATTCTTGAAAGATATATATTTATAATTTTTAAATAAAACTAATATTAATTGTAAATAATAAATTTATTAAAATATGAAATATATATTCATAATTATAAAAATATATTTTAAAAATATATTTTAATTGAAATATTAAAAATATTCTAACTAAGTAGTATTTTTCTATATTAAGTGAATAATTTATAATTAAATAAAAATAATATTTTCATTTAAATTATATAAAAATAAATTATCATTTTATTTATTATTTAAATATTAATATATTTAAAAATTATTGATTTTATGGAATAAATTATAAAAATATTTACTATGATGTGGGTCGATATAGGTCTATTTGAGTCAATTTTGTGACCCTATTCGACCCGTCCCGACCCAATCCAAACTTTGAGAATTTTGACCCGATCCAACTTGTTTAACCTTAAATTTTAGATTAATTTGGATCGGAACAACTAACACGGTCTGACCTGCAAGTCAAAATTACCCTAGAATGAAGGGGAAGGAAGAGGGAGGATATACAAGGATGTTGGGGTGGGAGGCCAGCGGAGTTGAGTAGTGACAGCCTCCCCTTAGTCTGATTTAGTTAGGGTCCTGGGTTTAGAATTGCTTGTTTGTTGTAGCTATTTATTTGATTGGTTTGATTAAATAATTTAATGATTTTTATACTTGATTATATAAATTATATTTTGTGAATGATGGTTAGTTATAAGTTGTTTAATTTGCACATAAATATTATGTTTATACAAACTATTATTATTGATGACTGATAAACAATAGTTGATTTTGATTAAGAAGGGCTTGTTAATAAGAAAAATACATTTAAAGAGCACTCATTATGGACACTCTTAACAAATAATTCATAATATTGATTTAAGTTGATCTTAAAATTGATACATAATATTTATTTAAGTTGATCTTAAAATTGTATCATTATACATAAATAGTAATAATGTCACATGCAATTTTGTTGCCAAATTGTACAAGTATTGAATAGCTCCAGAAATATCAAAGTTAACGTATCCCTAATGAAGGACATTATTTCCCCTCTGATATTGTATAACATAACATATAAGGTACTGTTCTTATAAGGACCACACTAAATTTAACATAATTGAAATAGGTTTATTTAAAAAAATAGAAATAACATGACCAAATTAATCTAAATTTCATCAAATCAAATTCCTGATGAACTAAATTGAATTGAATTGAATTGCTGATAAACCTTGGAGAATATGACCAAAGTGTATCATAATATAGTATACTTTTAGTTTTATGGTTTCTTATCATTTTTCTTTAGTCCTTGATAGAATATTTTATATTTTAAATATAATATTTGTATAATTTTATCCATTCTTATTCATTTTTAAATTCTCTGTTTTAATTGGTGGATTTTTAATACTTTTTATAATTTATATTTCATAACGTCAACATATCTATAATAAATGCATCTTAAATTTTGATAATTAACAATATTAAATGCTGGGAAATCAATCCCCTTTGCACAGAATCAAGATAATAAAAAGAAAAGCAGAAAAATGAGAAATAAAGATTTTAATGTGGTTCGTCAATGTGGCTACATTCGTGAACGGATACATATTTTATTATCAATTGTCGACTTCACTGCCATCAACACAAGTTTTCGGGGTTTCAATGATATTAGAAGTTTCCAAGATTTTCTCATTTTCTTTGTGATCTTAAGAATAGCAACTTGCAAGAAACGTTTGGACAATGGATTGGATGTGGGATTCAGGTGCCGAGACTTTTAATATCTCTTTGTTGGGGTATTGTACTATCACTATGACTCGACTACTAAGACACTTTTATTCAAGTTCGTTGGTCTTCTTGAATAAAGTTGTCTACCTTTTGAGAAAGAGAAATGAAGCCTTTCTATTTTCTCAATCTTTTAGATTTCAATTTTTCTTTGACCGGTGCCACCCTACTGTCGTTTCTCCGGTTCCATTGTGTTTTCATTCTCCGGTTCCATTGTGTTTTCAGAGTTTTTCATATATGTGCAAACCATAGATTTTGAATTCAATAACGCATCCAATTTAGGAACATAGATTTCGAATTGAAAGACCGAGCAAAACCTAGATTCGATGGGCAAGTGCGATGGAAGTGAGAGATTTCGAAAATAAGATTGGGAGAATTTTAGAGAAATGAAGAAATGGAGAATGTGGAGAGTAGAATAACGAATGTAAATGACAGATTCGTATTGTGCCAGTTGTTTAAAACTTAGTGTGAATATGTGTAGTACTAGTGTACATAATGTGTACAATACGCATTGTATTCCTTTCACAAATTATGGTAACACCCCTTAATTTTTTGTATATGAATAATCGGGATCTAGTATTAAATTTATTGGCACAATTAGATGTCTGGATGGGTGACCCATTATTTAATCTATAATTACCTGGCTCTCCACTCCTTCCCAAAGTTCATCCATTCGTACAACACCCTCTTCCACATTGCTGACCCAAAATTTTAATGTTATACAATAAAGGTTGGATTTTTCCAATTTTCCCAATTTTGAAATTAGGGTTATGAGGTAAATTGTCAACTTCACCCCCAACATCAGAAGTTTCCGGGGTTTCAATGATATCGGAAGTTTTCAGAATTTTTTCATTTTCATTGTGACCTGAAGAACGAGAACTAGCAAGAAACGTTTGTATTATGAACTAGATGTAGGATTTAGCTTTGAATTTTTTCCATTGAGTATTGTACTAACACCGTGACTCGACTAGCAGGGCACAAATTTTCAAGTCCGTTGGCCTTTTTGAATAAAGTTTCATACCGTTTGGACAAAGAGAAACGAAGCCTATCAGCTTTCTTGATCTTTCAAATTTCAATTTTTCTTCGGCCGATGTAGCCCATATGTTGTTTCTCCACTACCATTGTGTTTTCATTCTCCGCCGCCATTATTTTTTCACATTTAATTTTTAGAAATGGGCAAACAAAAGATTTTTAATTTAAGAATGTAACAATTCCGGAATAGAAATTTCGAATTCAAGGATCGAGCAAAACCAAAATTTGTTGGAAATGTGCAATGGAAGTGAAATATTTAGATTAAAAAATGATATTGGGATGGATTTGAGAGAGATGAAGAAAGGGATAATGTTGAGAGAAGAAGAACGAATGTAAGTGATAGATTCGGATTGTGTGGGCTATTGAAAACTTAGTGTGAATACATGTAGTACACGTGTGTATAATGTGTACAATAAGTATTCTTTTCCTTTTTCAAATTATAGTAACACCCCTTAATTTTGTTTATATGAATAATCGGGATTTAGGATTAAATTTATATGCAAAATTAAAAGTGTGGTTATGTGGCCCATTAATTAATCTATAATTACCTGGCCCTCCATTCTTTCCCAAAGTTCACCCCCTCATTCAACACACCATCATACATTGCATGATCCAAATTTTTAACGCCATCCGAAAAAGGTTGGATTTCCCCAATTTTGAAATTAGGGTTTTGGGGTGAATTGTTGACTTCACTCACAACATCCAAAGTTTCCAAGATTTTTTTTATTTTCATTGTGATCTGAAGAACAGGAACTCGTAAGAAACGTTTGGACTACAAACTAGATGTAGGATTCAAGTGTCGAGACTTTGAGTGTTTTTCCGTTAGGGTATTGTACTATTACAGTGACTACCAGAACACAATTCTCCAAGTTCATTGGCCTTTTTATATAAAGTTTTGTAGCTTCTGGATAAAGAGGAACAAGACCTTTTAGTTTTCTTGATCTTTCAAATTTTGATTTTTCTTCGATCGGTGCAGCCCTTCCGCCATTTCTCCACCACCATTGTGTTTGCATTCTCCGTTGCCATTATGTTTTCATTTTTTTTCCAGAAATGGGCAAACCAAAGATTTTGAATTCAAGAATGCAACAATTTCGGAACATATATTTCGAATTGAAAGATCGAGCAAAACCTAGATTTGCAAGGCAAGTGTGATGGAATTGAGAGATTTAGATAGAAAATGAGATTGGGAGGGATTTGAGAGAGAGAGAGAGATGAAGAAAGATTTAATGTGAAGAGCAGAAGAATGAATGTAAGTGACAGATTCAGACCGCATCGACTGTTTAAAACTTAGAGTGAATAGGTGTAGTACTTATGTACATAATGTGTACATAATGCGTTCTTTTCCTTTCACAAATCACAGTAACACCCTTTAATTTTTGGATATGAATAATCGGGATCTAGGATTAAATTTATTGGCAAAATTAAAAGTGTGGATAGGTGGCCCATTATTAAATTTATAATTACTTAGCTGTCCACTTCTTCCCAAAGTTCATCCACTCGTATAACACCCCCTTCCACATTGCTTGATCCAAAATTTTAATTTTATCTGAAAAAGGTTGGATTTCCCCAATTTTGAAGTTAGGGGTTTGAGGTGAATTATCAACTTCACCCCCGACATCAGAAGTTTCCGGGGTTTCAATGATATCAACTGTTTTCTGGATTTTTTCATTTTCATTGTGACCCGTAGAACAAGTACTCGCAAGAAACATTTGGAGTGTGACATGGATGTGGGATTCAGGTGCCGAAACTTTGAATATTTTTCGTTGGGGTATTTTACTATCACTGAGAATCGACTACTAGGACATAATTCTTCAATATCTTTGGTCTTCTTAAATTAAGTTGCCTACCCTATGAAACCTTTCAGTGATCTACCAAATTTTGATTTTTTTTCTTCGACCGTTGCCTCCCTAATGTCATTTCTCCGCGACCATTGCATTTTCATTCTTCGCTGCCATTATGTTTTCGGAGTTATTCAAATATGGGAAAACTATAGATTTTGAATTCAACAACGCATCCAATTCAGGAACAAAGATTTTGAATTGAAAGACCAAGTAAAACCCAGATTCACAAGGCGAGTACGATGAAAGTGAGAGATTCAGATAGTAAAATAAGATTGAGAGGAATTTGAAAGAGATGAAGAAACCGAGTATGTGAAAAGTATTAGAACGAATGTAAGTGAGAGTTTCAAACCGCGTCGGCTATTTAAAACTTAATGTGAATACGTGTAGAACACATGTACATATCCTGTAAATACGCGTTATTTTCCTTTCACAAATTATAGTAACTCCCATAAAATTTTTGCATATGAATAATCGGGATCTAGGATTAATTTATTGGCAAAATTAGAAGTGTGGATAGGTGGCACATTATTTAATCTATAATCATGTGGCTCTCCACTCCTTCCCAAAATTCACCCACTTGTACAACACCCCCTTCCACGTTGCATGATCCAAAATTTTAATTTCATCCAAAAAAAGGTTGGATTTCCCCAATTTTCAAATTAGGGGTTTAAGGTGAATTGTCAACTTCACCGCCGGCAACAAAAGTTTTTGAAGTTTAAAAAATGTTGGAATTTTTAAAGAATTTTCTCCTTATCATTGTGACCTGAAAAATAGAAACTCGCAAGAAACGTTAGTTTAATGGAATGGATTTGGGATTCAAGTGTTGAGGTTTTGTAATATTTTCCCGTTAGGGTATTGTACTATCACTGCGACTCGACTATCAGGATAAAATTCTTCAAGTTTAATGGTCTTTTTGAATAAACTTGTGTACCTTTTGGAGAAAGAAGAACAATTTCCCCAGATTTCTCAATTTTTGGATTTTGATTCTTCTTCGACCGGTGCCGCCCCATAGTCGTTTCTCCGATGCCATGGTGTTTTCATTATCCGTGCGCCATTATGTTTTCAGAGTTTTTTAGAAATGGGCAAACCAAAGATTTTTAAATTCAAGAATGCAGCCTTTTCAAGAACAAAGATTTCAAATTCAAGAATGCAGCCTTTTCAAGAACAAAGATTTCGACTTCAAGGACCGAGAAAAACCTAGATTCACAGGGCACGTGCGATGGAAGCTAGAGATTCAAATAGTAAAAGGAGATTGGGAGGGATTTGAGGGAGATGAAGAAATGGAGAATGTTGAGAATAGAAGAACAAGTGTAAGTGAGAGATTTGGACCGTGTCAGCTGTTTAAAACTTAGTGTAGATACGTGTAATACACATGGACATTACGTGTATAGTACACATTCTTTCCTTTCAAAATTATAGTAACACACTTAATTTTTTGTCTATGATTAATCGGGATCTAGGGTTAAATTAATTGGCAAAATTAGAAGTGTGGACAGGAGGCCTATTATTTAATCTATAATCACCTAACTCTCCATGATTTCTCGAAGTTCACCACTTGTACAACACCCCATTCCACATTGCATGATCCAAATTTTTAACGTTATCCAAAAAAGGTTGAATTTCCCCAATTTTAAAATTAGGGTTTTGAGGTGAATTATCGACTTCACGCCGGCAATAGAAGTTTCCAGGGTTTCAATGATATCAGAAGTTTCTGGGATTTATAAAAATATATTTCTTGTGACCTGAAGAACAAGAATTCGCATAAAAAATGTTTGTACTACGGATGGGATGTGGGATTCAGCCATTCAGGTGCCGAGTCTTTGTATGTTTTTTCATTGGGGTATTGTACTATCAACGTGACTCGACTAGCATGAAAATATTCTTCAAGTTCTGATGAATCTGTTTCCACCGATGTGAATCTCTCGTCGTGATCTCCGAATCGCGTCCGACCTACAAGACAAAGCCCCC
>JAULKK010092700.1:0-17782 GCA_032355705.1 Rubia peregrina
GCCATCCAAAGGAGATTAATAATTTTCTTTTTAGCAAAGTGCATATATAACTCTACATAATTCACGAAAGTGCACATATAATCATGTAATAATTAAAAGTGCAAATATAGCCCTAAATAGTTAGTGTATGTGCAAATATAATCCTTTTGAGCAGTTTAAGGCCAGAATTCAATGAAATAAACTATTTTACCCCTCTGTAAAAAATATATAAATACAAAAAGCATTGAAATTACATCCATAACCCCCTAAAGACCTAATTCTTCTTTTCCAAGTTTTTTCTTCATAGCTCTCTTCTTCTTCCTTCAACCAATTCATTAGCCAGCAAGATCCCTGAAGATAAATATAGTGTCCTTATGAAAAACAACTCCAATTTTCTCTCCCAAACAAACACTAATCTGCACTTGAACTAATCTGAACTTTTCTCTCTCACACACACCCCCACACTTTGCAATCTTTCCCTAGAGCCACCTTTTACCTTACTGCTTCTATCCACATCATCCGAAGACATTGCCGGCAACGTCTCCTCCCCTGTTTTCCACCACCATCGTTACCACTGCGGTTTGTGTACTGAAATTCCTTACTGAAGTTCAACCCAACTTTTGAATTAGGTTTCGAAATTAGATCATTTTCCTTGAATGATTGGGAATTTTTTATTCTGTATCGATCTGTGGTTTTGTTTAGTGAGCGGGGAAGGGCTGGTGGGTCCCAATTTTTTGACGTTTGGCTGAGTGGTGCCAAAAATAGTGATGGATGGTGGTGCGGGGTTGTGGGGGTGGCGAGCAGGGAGAGAGGTTGGTGGTGGTGGTCGGCGGTGACAAGGCACTCAAAAATGTGGTGATGAGGTGGTCGGCAGCAGAGGAGACGAGGTGGTCGGCGGTGACGAGAGGCTCAAAAATGCAGTGACGAGGTGGTAAAAAATGGGGGAGGGAAAAATCTAAGTTTGGCATGTTGACGAGGTGGTCAGCGACTGTGGAGGTGAGGTCGTTGGAGGAAATCTGGTGTTGGGAGTGAGGTTAGCGGCAGAAATCTGGTGTTGGGAGTGAGGTTAGCGGCAGAAATCTGAGGCAGGAGAGGGAAACAAGAAATCCAAGGGGAAATCTGAGGTAAAAAATCTGACAACGGCGGAGTGGCGGTGACGGCGCGGTGAAAGTGGTGGAGCAATGGCGGTGGTGACTGTATAGTGGTGGGTCAAAGGGCATTTCTGTCTTTCAAATTTTTGTTTTAGGCTGGAAGACATTTTGGTCATTTCCTGTCACTCAATGGCCGGAAATGGCCAATCAATGCTAGAATATGGGCTTTAGGGTTATATATGCACTTATGTAAATTAGTTTGGGTTATTTTTGTACTAAAATTATCTCAGGGTTATATATGCACTTTCTCAATTATATAGGGCTATATTTGTATATTACCCTTTTCTCTTTTTTAAACTTGGATTTTGATCTGACTTCATTTCAAAACTCTTTCCAACCACCCTTCAACTCCCCTCCGGCTCATCCCCTTCTGGAAAGGGAAAGATTTTGAAATGATCTATAGTTGAGATTCAGATTTTTAAAATGAGGAAATTGTTAGTGATTCTGGATTGTGATGAAGGGTAAAGAAGGAAATTAAAGCTTTTGTCTCCCATTTAAATGGAAAATATATAAAAGTTCTATTTTTATTTTGAAACAAATAGTCGACCACTTATATTTCCATACAGACATGTTTGTTGGTACATAGTACATGTTGTGCTAGGTTATGAGCATTGATTACAACTGATATTGGGACTTTAATTATATGAATTCTATTGAACACCATTGCTAGCATTATGATGCTCCTGACCAGCCCCTTAACTCCTGGTGGGATGTTTGGAAAGTCATGGATGTGGTTGAGTGTCATTTTGCAGTCTGATCGAACACATATATCTTATGTCTATTTATTTCTTGCATCTTCCATTGACTCATGAATAGCCATGAGTTCTGCTTGAACTGCTGGAAGTGCCCGGATGTTCCGCGATCCCTGTCAGCTACTTGTCTTTTCACTTTATTTAGCTGACCATGCTGCAGCCGCATTCCCATCTTGAGTTTTGAAGGTTGTGTCAGTGTCAATGTGTGTCCAGCTAGAATAGGCAAGGTTGAGATGCACATCCTGAATGTACCGTGTCAATTGAATCTCTCCAACTTTGGCCTGTTTTGTTTCCTTCCGTTGTACTTGACATACTTGGTTTGTGCTGGGGCTTACCAGATTATCGGTTCCTATTGGGTCTCATTCAATATTATCCGCATGTGTAGCCTTGATGATTGCTAGGGTAGTTTCCACGGAGATTTTTTGTTTCTCTATTTCTTGCACACCAGATTGCCTATATAATGATGCATGTGAGGTTGATGTCCTCATCTTCTGGTGCCATCTTGAACCATTCCTGAAGCCAGGTTTTAAGTGGGATTGGGTAACCCTGACTAAAGTTGAAACCCAGTCTTGATGCTCTATAGACTCTCCTTGCAAATTCACACTCTAGTACCATGCGTGTTGTGGTTTCCAATTGGGAATGGCAGATTTGGCAGAAAGGTGATACCTCAATGTTCCTTTTTCTTAACGTTGTACATGTAGGAACTACATTTTGAACGAGCATCCATACCCTGAATTTACATTTCTCTGGGATATTGGAATTCCATAGCTTTTCAATAGTTGTTTATCAGGTTCTGAATTACCCGCTGAGTCTGAACTTATTGGTTTATGTTGATCTACGGCATTCCAGGCCTCATGGTATCCACTTTTGACTGTGTACTTTCCGATCCATTCCTTATCCCAGAATTCGTAATCCTTCTGTCCAAGGGGTACATGAGGGATATGGATACATGCGATGTCATTTACTATTTCTGGGATAAAAACAGTCTTAGTAGGGGGATGCGCCAATGTTTGTGGCCATCAATAAGGTCACTCACTTTGAATCCTAGCTGGGGTAGAAGCTGATTTTCGTACCTTATAGGGTTTTGGTGGGTTGGAATCCACTCATCCTAGATGTCAATTCCTAAACCATCGACCACATGCCACTTGAGACAGCTCATGATCATATCTCTTCCCCACAAAATTCCTCTTCATCCTCAAGTTGCACCATGTTTCAGTTTAACCCTCTGGAAATCCTCTTTGCTACAGTACTTATTGAGGAAAAATTGGAGAAAAAATAATGCTTGTTGTTACTAGCTTCCAAGCTAAATTACCAAGCAAAGCCTGGTTCATCTACTGTGTTGAGCACATTCCTAAACCTCCTTTCCACTTGGAATGACACATTGATTTCCAAGATTTCTAGTGTATCCCTTTACCGTCAATATCCCTTGTCCAAATGAACCTGGCGAGGTGAGTATCAATCTTCTTGGCAACAGTGGAGGGTATTCAGAAGGTACTGAGTGTATATTGGGTTGTTGAATCCATAACATGTTTACTGAGGGTGATTCTTCCCATGACCGACAAATCCCCAGTTTTCCATATAGAAGTTCTTGCCTTGACCCTTTGAATTAACTTTTTAAACATTCCAACTTGGCCCAGTGAAATCCATATCGTGACCTAGGAAGTTTTCCTTAAGAAGAATTGCAAAAACTCTAAAAGTCTATCTAAGTCGCTTCTTTGTTCTTTAGTCTGTATTAGGGCTGACCAGCAGTGCAGACTTCCAAAAATTAATTCTTTGTCCCTAGTGAGCCACAAAAAGATTGAGTGTCTGTGCCAGTTTCATTGATCATGTGTCTGAGATATTGAAGAAAATGATACAATCATCTTCAAACATGAGGTGTGAGACTGGTTGGACGGATCGACCTATATTAATGCCTGAGCAAACACTTTGGAACCCGTCGGATGCTATCATTGATGAGAATGCTTCCTAGCATAGGGTGAAAAGGAAAGGTGATAGTGGGCAACCCTGCCTTAGTCCTTGTTTAGGCCAGAATGTACTTGAAAATTTTCCATTGAGCTTTATGGAATATGAAATAGTGGTGACACACTCCATGATCCAAGCTATTTATTTCGTGTTTCCACTCCGTTGGCATTGTGGCTGTGGAAAAGAACCCTTGTACCGCCTTTGTTACTTCTTCTCTAACTTTGGGGCAATAGTGGTGGTAGAAGCCAGGTGATAAACCATCCGGCCCCAGAGCCTTCCATTTGCCCATTTGAAAAATGGCTCCCTTTATTTCGGGGAGGGGGGGTTCTGGTTCTTCCATTTCTGTATGTTGCCTTTTGTCAACACCCCTGGTTATAAGGTTTAGGATATTCTCCATGGTAGACTTTCCCAAAGCATCTGCTGGCATTACTGAATCTGTAGTAAAAATAGAGCTTACATGATTGTAGACCAGTTGTTGCACGTATTCCTGCTTTGATATCCATGCTCCTACCTCATCTTTTAGTTGGGTTATGTAGTTCCTCCCCTTTCTTTTTTGTGCCCATTTGTGGAATACTTTTGTATTTCTGTCGCCTTCTTTGAGCCATAGTGATTTGGCCTTTTGTCTCCAATAACCATCGTGCATGGTGAGTAATTCCTCTAGCTCTCTTGTTTTATCGTGCATGTCATCCCCATCCTTCTGTCCTTGCTTTGCTCCTAACTGTTGTTTCACTCACCTTATCATATATTCTAGCGTTCCAATGTTCTCTTTTGCCCAGTTGTACAATCTTGTCGTGGTGTCACACATCTTACTGTTAAGACAAGCCACATTATTTTGTACTTTCGTGGTGTTTATCCCACATATGCTGAACTGGTTTCCAGATACATTTTACTAGCTTCTTGGTATGCTTGTATCTGACCTAGAATGATTTGAACTTTCTAGAGGAATTTTTATTTTGAGCTTTATTCCTGGGGTGTGTGCTAATAGTGAGTGCCTCATGATCAGATCTCATGATTGTATGGTTTGTTAGGCAATACTTCTTGAACATTGACAACCACTTGTCGTTCGCAAACGCATGATCTATACGTTCAAATATGAGATCATGCCCTCATCTTCCATGGTCCATGTGAACCATTGGCCATTGTTTTTTAGTTCTCTTAGAGTTGCCCCCTTCAAAAGGCTATTGAAATCATTTGTATCCTATGATATAACTGGCCTACCTCCTGATTTGTCTTCCACTTCTAGAACTTGATTGAAATCACCCGCGATGTGTACCGGCAGATTTGTGTTATGCAAAACCATATGTAGGTAGTCGCAAACAGTTTTCTGTTGGGGTCGGTCAGGGTGCCCGTACACAAGGATCAACATCCATTCATCGCCTTGGGCGGTCGTGACTTTGCAACATACAAAATTTTGGCAACTTTTAACTACCGAAGCTACGAAATATGTGGACCATGCTACGCATAATCATCCAGTTGCACTTATTGAATCTACAACTTCCCAGCTAGTGAAATAAGTTCTATCTAGCCACTTGCTAATTCTACTAGAGTTACACTTAGTTTATATTAAAAACACAATATTAGGGTTATAATGAGAGATGGTATTGTTCAAGAATTTTACCGTCAGAGGATGCGTCAGTCCTCTACAGTTCTGGCTGAGTATATTAATGTACCTCTGGGTGGTTGTTCTAGCCCAACCACCGAAGTACCGCAAATTTCTTCTTCACCTTGTAACACTGTTCGCATGACCGATTCAAAAGTTCTAGCTGTGACGATGACCATCTCACCCTGTTCTGTTCCGGTATTTTTGTGGATCTCCGGGAATATCGACAACGTCAGTTGCAGTTTCTTTTGTTCCTGTTCACCCGTTCATCTTCTTTTGCTAAAAATAAGTTCTCCTATTTCCTCCTGGAGTTGTCTCTTCCTTTTAACCCCTAACACATCTGCCACTAGCATGTATTCTGCTACCGCCCAATGAATGGCCTTATTTTGAGTGTTGATTTATGCCATGGTTAAGCTCTCATAGAAGAACGCCACGTTTCCTGTTGTCTTTGATTTTGGCCAAATCAGCACTCCCCGACTAGACCCCTTAATGTCTTGTTTACCGCCTTCCACAATTTTCAACATTCTAACTCTTTCCATATTCTTTTCAATCAATATTCTTATACCAATCGTTGAATTTGTTGGGGCGAGTTTGATATTTTATTTTATTCTGATGATGCACGTGACAACTTGAAAATTACCTACCACTTAATGTCAGTCCGGATTGTTCTGTTATTGACTATCAGCCCTTCATTTTTTGAGGATTGGCCTATTTCTATAGGAACAATATCTTCAGCTAAAAATCGCATATCTTGTTCTTCATTTGTTAAACCTTGAGGGCTTATTGTTCAATTATCTTTGTTTCTCTCATAATTATTATATGACAAGGTGCGTTCCTCCTTCTCCATTGTCAAAACTCCCCCCCCCCTTCAATTTTTTTGCAAACTTGTACCAGATCTATCGCGCCAAATCCGCCAACATGAATTTGGTTTTCCGGAAAGATTCTCTTCGGCGGCGTGGCAGCATCATTCACATTAGCTGGACCTTCTAATTGTGGTGGTGGCATTTGGAAGCACGCATGTGATTTAATGGTGTCGGCAAGATTCTCTTCACCCGGATGCTCTACTTTTTTATTTTTCACTTCCAGGGCGGCAAGATTCAAAGGGTTGTCAGCGTTCAGGAACACGGGCCATCAACCGACGGAGGCATCTGGGAACATGTGTTGTCCACCAATAGCGACTTTTGGGAACACTTGTCGTCAATCAAAGGCAGCGTCTATGGACACACATCGTCAATCATCGGTGGCATCTGGTCAACTGCCAGCGGTGTCTGTGACTCTCCGTTGTCCTTCGATTGCAACCCAGTGGTCTGAGAACTCCCGAGATTGGATGATGTTCTTTCCAAGGATTGGTTAAAATTTTCAGAGATGGTGTAGACCAAATTCTCCATCATTGTTGTCATCATGATCGGGTTTGGACAGTGAGTATTCGATAAGGTAATTTTTAATTTATTGATATTAGTGCTGGTCTCCCCCTCTTCATCCTCTTTTGGTTTGGGCTGATTGGCTATTTGGCTATGGTCTGATTAATTATATGTTATGGTCTGGTTATTTGTTTTTGTAATGGGCAGAGGTGGTGGTAATATGGACTTGTTTAGAGTCATGTTTTGGGTAGAATTTATTTGGTTTGGGGTGGGATAGATTTTATTTTGGGCTGAAGTTTGGATTGGATTTTCTTTGCTTGGATTGGTAGATAGGACCGAAGCTTAACCTGACCCTATAAATAAGAAATAGTTATGTTTAAAGGGGGTACCTATTTTCAGAATACACTATGGACCCTTAACAAGATTGTTGGCTTCTTCATTAAATTCTGCACCTGCACACATTGAATTTCTGCACCTGCACACATTGAATTTATGCTGACTTCTTCATTAAAAATACCACTTGCCTGCATTGAATATCTGCTGCTCTCCCCATTTAGCTCTAACACACGCTATCCCTTCCAATCCCATCTTCATTCTTTTCCTTCTTTTTGTTACCATCATTTCTGCTCTCATCCACCAGTTTTTTCTTCCCAGCTATACGATAGGTTTCATGATTATTCTTTAACAAGAGTGGTTGATAGACTCCGTTGGTCTCTCCAATTTTCCTTGATGGACTTTCATGTACGTCAAACTTAACCGGCTCAGAATCTGAGCTTGGAAGATGCATGGTTGAAGTGTCACTAGGCTCATTGACAAGAATCCTCTTTTGACATCGCTGAAAGCACACTTTACTCCTTTCAAGTCTTCTCTGTTCACTGTAGACTTTATGTAACTTAGATTTTCCTTTTCTCACATCATCAATAATCTTCTTTTCTTTCAAATGGGGAGTGTTATTGATTACACTTTGGATACTCATAATGACATCAGTCTCATCGCCCAGATCTCTCAACTTAATGGCGAGATCCATACCAAAATTAAGCCTATCACTCTGCTGGTCAAAGTCAACCCCAAACATTGGATATTTCGAAAAAGCCTTGTTTGTAAGAAATGGATCTGTTACTGTTCCGTTTGCTAGGGCAAATTGTTTGAGCTCCACCTTGTTGGAGGGAAAACGTTCTGCATGTTCCTCATCGAGGATGTACCTCTTTCCTCCGTTGAACATGTGCTTCTCCGTTATGATCTCGATGTTTTCCCCTTTCACATGTCTCATTTTAATTTCACCAACGTCCCATTGTTCCTGCTGGAGATTTTGTTGTGGCAAAGGAAGAGGGTTAATTTCCTACATTTCTACATCTGATAGCCTGTTTGGTGAGTTACCATGCCCATAATCCTCCCAGAAATCTGGAACAATCAGAAGATTCAGCAGCCTCTCCCTGGCTTCTGCTAGACCTTGAAGGTAAATTTTGTTGATCTAATTTTGATGGGCTACCTCCTCTGGGTTGAGTTCGGTTGGCTCCTCCTCTGGTTCTTCCTCTAGCTCTTCCTCTAGCTCTGACTCAAGGTCTTCTTCTGTCAGGTTTAATGCCTGTGGGTTTTCCCGATTATAACCTAACTCTGCCTCCCTCAATTCTTCCGGGGTAGGGTATATCTCTTCTGTATATTTGAAACCATCCAGAAAGAGATTGTCTAGCAAGTGTAGGAACATGTGTGCGTTTTTTGAAATATTGTGGGGTAAACCTTGTGAACCTCCTGACTCACATATTCCCGTGTACATGAACTGTTAGAGAATAAATTTCCTTTGAAAGGTCTCGGTAGATGTCAAGATGCAGTTCATCCCCCAGAGCTGTGAATCTGGCGTCGAGGTGCCGCTCAAGAACCCCTTCATCCTGCTAGTGACATTGTGGGTAGGTGTGCCCCAGTTTTCCACATCATCTGCATATTTTGTGCACTTTTTCGTATCCGATGAATATCCTAACCAGTCCACCTCTTCTTAGCCTCAGCCAAAAACTGGATATCAGTGCCTTCTGGACCGGTGTCCATACCTGAACACCCACATACTCCGCATGTTGCAACAACCTGCCTCCAAAATCCACTTCTTCTACATCACCAACCACTGAGGAACACTTTTTAATAATATTCCTTCCGAAATATTCCAGAGTGAAGCAGTAGATACGAATCCATATGAGTACTTTGGTAACTTTCATGTGTGGCAGAGCCATCTTTGGTACTAGTCGGTGCATTGCCATGAGCCCACCTGCAATGTTAACTGGACCGTTGTGTAGAACTGCAAGGATTTTAGACCTTTGCTCAAATTGAGTGACGTAAAATTTACCATTCTTTGCTATTACATGTACCTCTTCTCCCCAATAGTTCGAGATGAGGAGTTGCATTTTTGTAAGGGCAAAATGTCGATAGTCAATGAAATATCCCACTAGGCTGTTTCCAAGTAGACTCTGACCCCTTTGAAACTCATCGCCATCTTCCCTGAACATAACTCCTCTCCTAGGTGGTAGGTTAGCTGCTCTGTTAATTTCATCTCCAAAGAGTACATCTCGTCGTTCTTCTGAATTATCTGAGCGGTCCCTAGATCCTTCAGGCCATTGCTCATCCAGGACCCTGTTGGGCATAGGTTTGCTTTTGTTGCTGGTTGCTAAAGTATATGATCTTTAGTGTTGCTACGTATAATATTTTGAAATTGGTACCTTCCTTGGTGGTTGTTTTGTAAGTTAACACAAAATTTTCCTCTCTTCTTGTTTGACCGGTACCGGTGTTTTTGAGAAGTGAAGCTTTATGGAAACAAGTTTGAAAGATGGTTAAATGTTCCAAACTTTGGATTGGCTTTGGTGTGGAATAATTCTCCAGATAGGGAAGGAAAAGTTTTTTTTCTCAACATGTGTTTTGCTCTCATGTTTAGAGAGAGAGAAGTAAAAAGTTGCAGTCCTAACTTTTCAATAAACACATATGTAAAGTTCTATTAAAAAACAACACAAAAAGAAGTTGTGCCGACATGAGAGGATCGAGGGAATTCATCTTTTATGTATATATTTTTTCCTTATTTCCTTTTTTCTATTTGGAAACTTATGCTTTTTCTTGGACTATAATTGATACTTTAAATTTTATCTATTTAAGTTAATAGATTGTATTATTAATGTCTTAGTTATGCATTTTAAATATTATTTTTTATTTACTAATCTAAGTTTTGTTTATACTGCTTAGTGATTAATTTTTTGGATCATATACTTAAGTTAATCCATCATATTGTTAATGAGTAAGTTCAACAATATATATCACTTTTTTTTTTGGAAATTTGTGTTTACTGTTTTTTTGACAAAAAGTTGTGTTTTAAGGTGATTATTCTAAAGATAAAGTTCATTTAACTGAGATTGGGTAAGTGTGGTATGCACCATCAGTCCGCCCAACCGGAATCATGTTTAGCTAGCGAATAAAAGTTTTATTAAAATAAAAGAAGTGGATATATGAGCAAAACTCGGAGGGTGAGTGTTTTTTTACTTTTAAGTTTGATAAAAGATTGGGTGCAAAGCTGAAGATGGCTTTGTGTGTAAATATATGTATATAAAGGGTAGTGTAATTGTAAGTATTTGATGAAAGATATACCTCACGTCGGTTTCTAATAAGGATAATGACTAATAAATAATATCTTGGGTCACCTCCACTTAATACCAAATAATTTTAAAATGGAAGACTGAGATACCTTGAAATTTAATATGGTATCAGAGTCCGGGTTGGGTTATTGAGCCGACATGTGGATCCCATTTAATTTGGTCCCATATTGGGTCGTGGAGTGTTTTTAAGTGAGGGGCATGTTGAAATATTCCCACATCGGTTTTCTAAAGACTAAATGACTTAGGGGGCATTTTGTTGGGGTGAATCAGGAAAGGGAAAGGGAATCAAGGATGTTGATTCCCTTAGTTAGTGTTTGGTTAGCATTTTTTATTATTCTTTTTCTCTATTTTAAGCTTTACCATTCTTCCATTTGGATGTATCGGCATTCTCTAGTCTCACCCTGGGACTGGAATTCCACAATCATCCGTTTGATTTTTAAAAATGGAAAAAGAAAACTACGCGTATTCTCTACCTTTTTCCAGCATTTCTTCTTCATAAAACTTTCACCTTTACTGTCGTCGTCCATTGTCAAGTGACCCAAGCTGTGTTTTCTTGTCTCTAAGACAAGATTTCAGTCACAAACTCTAAAAATTAGGTAATGTACATCATATTATTGAGTAAATACTCACTATTTTTTCATAGTCGGTTTGTCTACACCCTGTTTTCGTAGTCGATTTTGTCCACATACTCTTTTGATCTTGTTAAAATGCTCCGAGAATAAGCTTTAATTTTTAACGATACATATTTTCCAAATCGTGAATAATTAATATGGAGTAGGTAGGTTTCTCATTTTCCGAATTATGTTTGGTTCTTTTCTGAAAGTTTAAAAAGTGTGGACAAAATATATTCTAATATTCAACGTGCATCTCTTTGGACCTGTGATATTTTGGTTATAATTGTGGACAAAATTTAGAAAGGAATATGTTATGATAGTTTGGTTAGAATTGTGGACAAATTTTACATAGGAATATTTGGATATCCTGCATATGTTTTACAGTTTGGTTAGAATTGGCAGATTGCTTAAAATATTCCCATATTTTCCATGTGATAGTTTTTTGTTAATCAATGTGCATCTCTTTTGGACCTGAGTATTGTATTTTTCTGGTGGCCTTCCTATGATTTCAATTGTTGCTTGCTTTCTCGATGAAGGACTTTTAACAACTGGGGAGATTAACTTGATCAATGTATTCCTTGTTAAACCTCAAACATAGTTCTTCTGAATAGGAAATCATCCGCTTAAATTGACTGAAAATGTAAAAGTGTAGACATAAAATACTCATTTTTGTAAACTATAAAAAATGTTGTTCCTTGATCGCATAATGTGCCTTTTAAGGGTAGTGAGAGTGGCTGAAGTATGTTGTTTCACTACGATCAACAAGTTTTTGTATGATATGTAAGCTTATACTTAGGCTAAATCATCTTTAATATTTTTGCTGCTTCTTCTGTTTCTTTTTATCTCTATGCTATTTGTAACGTATATTTATATTACTTTTTATTCTCTTCTTTGGGATGATGATAGAGCTTTTATGGACTTACAATATTTTAGAAAATTATACACAAAAATGGCTCATCTTGGTCTATCATTGAGAAGAAGGAGAGAATTGGAGTTCCTTGAATTTATAATACTCATGATTAATGTTGTGGTTTTAGTATATTTGACATCATACTCGATGAGTAAAACATTACATAGTACGCAATTATCGTCTGAAAATGATACAAGGAGAAAAAGAAGAAAGAGAATGATAAACTTGAATAGATTAGTAAGAGATAGTGATGTTTTGTGTAGGATTCATCTTCGTATGGATCGAAGTGCTTTTAACAGACTTTGTGAGATGGTTAGAGATCTTAGTGGCTTGAAGGGTACTAGGCATATGACTATTGAAGAGATTGTTGCAATTTTCTTGTATACAATAGCACACCACCAAAAGAATATATGTGTAGGGGCTTATTTTTATAGAAGTGGTGAGACGGTTAGTAGACAATTTCAATTGTGTTTGGAGGCAATTTTGAAGTTGCACATTGTATTTCTTAAGAAGCCATCATTATAGCATAATATTGTGATAATGATAGTTGGAGGTATTTTAAGGTGCTATAAATAATTACCACATTTTTTAAAATTAATTGTCGCGATATTAAATCATCTAAAACTGTGTTTGCTTTCTTGAATTATTTAGGTGCACTAGATGGCAAAATGATTAATTTAATTATACCATCAGAGGATCGCTCTAAATATCAAACAAGAAAGGGTACAATTGCAATGAATGTTTTAGGAGTTTGCTCACTGTATAGGGAATTCATTTATGTTTTACCTGGTTGAGAGGGTTTAACACATGATGGTAGAGTGCTACGCGATGCTATTTCTAGGCCTGGCCGTTTAAGAATTCCTAGAGGTGGTTAAATTTCATTACTATCTTAATTTAAAAATATAAAATTAAGTACTAAAAACATATTTTGATGTGTAAATGTTTGTATTATCTCTGTGATGTGGGATATACTAATGGAGAAGGTTTACCGCGCCATTTACAGGTCATCTCTATCACCTTAGAGAGTGGAACAATGGTCCTCATCAACCATAAAGCACATAAGAGTATTTCAACTTATGACATGCAATGGCTACAAATGTAATAGAGCAGTGTTTAAGGGTATTCAAGGGAAGATGGGGAATTCTTAGAAGTCCTTTTGGTTTAGTTTAATCACCCACGGTCGTATTGTTATTGGCATATTGTTTATTGCATAATTTGATAAAGAAGTGCATGTTTCCTGGATCTATTTTTGAAGATATACATGATGATGAGGATTCTGACTCTGGGGAAGACGATAAAGTTGAGTATATAGTGTCTATTGAGACAATTGATCATTGTACTAATTTTAGAAATCTCGTATTGAGTTGAACATGTGCTGCTCCATTATGTCTTTACACTGTTATTTTTATAGGATCTAGGACTGTTGAGACAATACTTATGAAACAAACCCATATTTAATTGGTGAACCTTTTTTGTTGCTATTTTTTAATCATCTTTGTATCATTGGAACAAGATGTTGGATGTCTTTTTTGATCAATTATAAGTTATTCTATATTTGATTAATACTTTCAAAAATATAAATATATTATAGTGCTATTGATTGGTGATGAATTTCATTTGAATATAGGATGAGTGAAATTATGTCAACTGGTGGCAGTGGAAGAGGTAAAAATAAGTAATTTTGGTCTAGTGAAGAAGATAAGGTACTAGTAGGAGCTTTGTATGAGTTAGCCACTGATCCTCATTGGAAATGTGAAAATGGGTTTAGAAATGGCTACATGATTTGTTTGGAGGAATTAGTTGGTAGGACAGTGTCCATTTGTGGTTTGAAAGCTACACCTCACATTGTTTCTCGGCTAAAAATTCTAGTTAGCAAATTCAGAGCTATTCTTCAAATGCTAGGAAATAGTGGATTCAAATGGGATGATGAGAGACACACGTAATATCTGTGAAAAGATCCGTGTACGATGAATATTGCAAGGTAAAATAATTGTAGATTACATTTTTACACATAATTAACTTATTGTACTTTTTATACATTTATACCATCATCATTTTTTCAGGCTCAATGTGCATACAAGAATTTATATGGAGTACCCTTTCATTACTTTCATGTTATGTCGGAAATTTATGGTAAATACTATGCAACTGGAAAGCCCACTGAGGGATTTGAAAATGCTGTAGGGAACATGGAAAAGGAGAAAAGTGTGCAAGTTAACATTGAGTCAAGTGGTGATGATGGTGAGTCTTAAACTGTTGAGCCCACTTCTCCGTTGAAGAAAGCTAAAATAGAGAAGACTTCTAAAAAGAGGAAAAGTGCAAAGGTGACCGAGAGTTCTAGCAGCTCGGAACTCGCAAGCTTAAAACATTTTATGAAATATATGAATGACCATCTTTCGACAATGGCTGATGTTTGGGTTCGTGCCGATAATCGTGAGCAAGACACAGCTCATAAGTGTAACAAAGTTTTAGGGGAGTTACTTGAATTAGATGGCTTATCACCAAGTGAGGCGATGGAAGCAACAAACATTCTCACAACCCAACCATACAAATTGAATAGCTTTTTTCATATGTCCTACTCTGGTGAAAACGCAATATGTGAAGTCTTTACTTGGTTCTAATGCTTCTGGTAGTGGTGGGGATATTTAGGGGGCGTATAGTTCTCGATGTTGAATAATCTATGTTTCATTTTTAAATTTTAACTATTTTATTAGATAAATAACATGTTCATGGGTATCATACATTATGTAATATTTTGGATTTGCATCAATTTTATATTTTTTGAAAAAATATTGAATTCAATATGTATCGCCTCTGGGACATCCATTTTTAAAAGATTTATGCATGTGCTTTTGAACACCATTATTATAATTATAAATAGATTTATGTTTTTTTAATCACATACGAAATAATTTATACAAAATTATGTTATTTTATAAATAATTAGGGCTAGCAAAACAGACATGTAACCTATGGGTCAAATGGGTTATCTAATTTTAAACCCGTGTGAGTATGGATAAAATGGGTAATGAGTTAAATTGGTAATGGGGCAAATGGGTAATTGAAAAATATGAGTTGAACAGGTTGGGTCTGTGGGTTGACCGCAGGTATACCCATATGGGTTGGTATATAAACCCACATGGGTCAATATATGAGTTGAAACCCGCGGGTTTACCCATATGTGTTGGTATATAAACCCATATGGGTCAATATATATGTTGAAACTCACGGATTTTACCCATATGGGTTGATACATAAATCCATATGTGTTTATATATGGGTTGAAACCCATGAATTTACCCATTTTGACCCATGAGTTGAGTGACTTTCAACCCGCGAGTTGTGCGGGTTTCAACTTGATCCATTTTCACTCAACCTATTTTTTACCCATCATAAAATTGGTCAAAATGGGTCATACCCATATTTTTTAATTTTCTCATTTTACCCAACCTGTATTTGACTCGTTTGCCCATTTGCCACCCCTAAATAATGCTAAAAATTAAAATTTGTTTCCCTAGTGTGAACCAAACAGTAGCAAATGGAATGAGAGAGAATTCGATTCACTTTCCATAAATGAACCAAACAAATTTTAAAAATCAGGGTTATTCCTTTCCTTTCTATTCCTTTCCCTTTCCCTGCTTGAACCAAACAACCCCTTACATATAAAGTCTTGGGTCACCTTCACTTAGACAGTACCCAACGGTTAAAACTGGTTCGAAATGTATGGATTCCTAAACAAATGAATATTTGCTTTTTTGCTCATACTTCACTTATTGCACTTTTTAGAGACTCGAGGTACTTTGATAGTGGGTGCTCTTGTTACATGACCGGAACTTAGGAGTTTTTGACAAAGATAAAACCTTATAATGGTGGTTCTATTACTTTCGGTGATGGGAAGAAGAGTTGAGTCATTGGCAAAGATAAAATGCACATTGAAGTATTTCCAGTGTTTACTAGTGTGTTGCTCGTTGAAGGTTTAAAGACGAACTTGCTAAGTATCAATCAATTGTGTGATGACAATATGACAGTTGAATTTCAGAAAGACAGATGTGTGGTTAGACATGACAATGATAGAGTTCTTTCTGGTATTCGATCATCATATAATTGTTATCTTCTGGAGCAAGAAGTATGATGTTTAAGTTCAAAACAGGATAAAGGCACACTGTGGCATAGGAAGCTTGGTCATATCAACTATAAATCCTTGGTGAAAATTGCAAATTCAGGGGCAGTACATGGAATGCCTATACTTACGACCAAGTGTGTAATTGTTTGAGGTCCATATTAGCAAGGTAAACAAATTCGGTCTCCTCACTCTGCAGTACAATATATTACTACCTCAAGGAATCTTGAATTGCTTCATATGGATTTAATGGGTCCAGTCAACACATCTAGTGTGAGTGGCAAGAAGTACATCTTTGTATGTGTTGATGATTTCTTGAGCTATACTTGGGTGGCGTTTCTCAAAGAAAAGTCTGATACTATGGATGTGTTTAGAAGTTTGGTAGTAAAATTGCAAACCGAGAAAGGAAGTTTGATTGAAAAGATTGTGAGAATCAAAAGTGATCATGGTAGAGAATTTGAAAACTCACAATTCAGTGAGTTATGCGATGAACTTGGGATTCAACATAAATTCTTCACTCCATAGCAGAATGACATTTTCGAAAGAAAGAATATAACACTTCATGAGATGGCTCGAGTCATGCTTGCAGAAAATGGCATACACAAAAAATGGTGGACAAAAGCTATTAATACAACTTGTTATACAATCAATTTAGTGTATCTTTGGCCGTTTACCAACAAGACATCTTACGAGATCTGGAAGGGAAGAAAGCCAAATGTATCTCACTTTCATGTGTTTGAAAGCAAGTGCTACATTCTACGAGATAGAGATCCATTGGCCAAATTTGACAATCATAGTGATGTTGGTATATTTTTGGGCTATTTTATGAACAGTCGAGCTTATCGTGTATTTAATCTTTACACAAATACGCTTATGGATTCAATCAATGTTGTTGTGGATGATTCAGATGACAAATAGGATTTAAAAGAGAAAGACGATGAAGCAAATGTTGAGTATGTTCCAACACAGCCTATTCCGCCAGAACAGCCAGGTGAGTATGTTGGAACACAAGAACAAGCAGAAGACCAGCGGTGTCTGAAGAGTATGTTGGAACACACTCCTCACACCCAGTCTGTATGTTCCAACACAGGAGATGGCAGAACTAATCTCAAGAAGAACTCGATCCATTCCTAGAGTGAATTACCGTGACCATGTTGGATTGTAATGTTTTATCTCACTCATTGAACCAAAGAATTACAAGGAAGCATTACTTGATGAATACTGGATTGCGGCAATGCAAGATGAGCTCGAACTGTTTGAACACAATGATGTGTGGTATCTTACTCCTCGTCCGGAAGGTGTTAATGTCATTGGTACGAAATAGATTTTCAAAAACAAGTCAGATGTTGATGGACAGATTACTCGCAATAAAGCTAGACTGGTGGCATAGGGATATACTCAAGTTGAAGACGTCGACTTTGATGAAACCTTTGCACCACTTGTCAAGTTAGAATATATTCTCATTTTGCTTGCTATTGCATGTACCATAATTTTACATTTATATCAGATGGATGTGAAAAGTGTCTTTCTGAATGGCATGGTGAATGAGGAAGTATATGTGTAGCAACCTAAAGGGTTTGAAGATCCTCATTATCCACATCACGTGTTTCGAATTAAGAAGACACTATATGGTTTGAAACAAGCACCTAGAGCATGGTATGAATGACTGACAAACTTTCTACTTAAGAAATGTTATCGTCGAGGGGGAGT
>JAULKK010092808.1:0-17779 GCA_032355705.1 Rubia peregrina
CTTAATCCTAACTATGATAGTGTAACTAGTGGTAAGTCTAGGTGTCGTCCACAGTGATACTAGTGTCTAAGTGTTAGCCACACAAAAATTACAATCGGGCATCACCCCAATCATGCGTCTGGAATAACTGGTACCAACAAACAAGGGGGAGGGGGGTTTGTGTGAACCAACAACTACAAGCATGTAAGTAACAAAAAGGTCAACGATTGATTAACTAATCTCGGGAGTTATTCTCATCACATGATTGACGTAAAGACTTGATCCTAGACTCTAATTCACATAAGAAAATATTCACCTATTTTATTGTTAATCACATAGTGTAAAGATGTCAATTCCCCGTGAACTCCCATTATCCATCACATAATTGGTTCTGCCCCCTTCTTAACATCTCACCTACTCCGTAACTTTCTATGAGAGGACTTCTTTACTGACTTCCACATAGCTCACTCCCGGGGCTAACCAGCCCCTGCTGTCTTATATAGGCCGCAACAGTTAGATGCGGGAGTGAACCCAATAAGAATTGAAAACATGCCCGAAAAATCACACTTTTTGGGTAGGCTTTTATGAGCTGAAGTGGCTAATCCTCCTATTTTCAACTTACCCACGCTCTTTACTGGTTTAGGTTTATTCTTAGTGTATGTATTTTTTTTTAAAAAAATTAGCATAAAGAGGAAGTTGATAAATGACATACAAAAGTGGGATACTTAACGCTTTCTTCATTCCCTTGATTACACTTTCTTTAGAAGTGAGAGAATCGGGTTTGATCAATGACAGTGGTAAGAGGAATTTGAGTGCCTTCTTCTTTCAGGTAAGGTTGTGGAGCAGCTCCCCGATTATGCCTTTGGCTGGCCTTTAAGCATTTCCTTGGTCTCGTTGGTCAATTGTCTAACGAAAGTTGGGGTTGTCACGGTACCAGGGGTTGATGAATTGGTATGAGGGTCTTGGTTTCTAGCATCTCAACCTTGGCTCTTTTGGAACCCTTATTATTGACCCCTAGCATATAACCTATTTTTCCCCCAAACCTTTGCCCTCCTTGATACCCCAAGGCTTTCACTTCCTTGAACTCTTCCACAACTTGGTCTAAGGCGCAAACTCTAACTTGTAGGAATCTTCTCTTCATAAAATCTTACATCATTGAAGCAAGAGCTTGGACATGCTCCTCTAATATGGGGGAATGAGTCACTTTCTCGCTGGTGTCTTTGAACGAGTGACAAATCACCTTGTCCTATTTACTATCTCTTGAAAGAGAGCCATAGCATCCTTTAGGCTTTTGTTTGCTATTGAACCATTGCATGCTGCATTCACCATTCTCATGTCCTCATTGCATAAACCTTCGAAGAAGTAATACACCAAATCTCCATCCTTGAATGAATTATATGGGCAACTTGCTAATAGCCTTTTAAATCTCTCCCTATACACATAAATGATCTTGGTGTATGCCTAGACCAAAGAATTATAGATGTTCGCCTTTGGTCCCAGCCCAATACTCAACCACGAACCGAGCAAAGTAGAGCCATGTCCAAGACTCAGCCACGAATAAGGATTTTAGCAACCATGATGCAACCCATTGTCTAAAACCCAAGCAACGTTGAGCCATGGATCCATTGTAAATATAAAAAGAGTAGCAATGGCTTAGGTAAGTATCACTAATTGAGAAATACCAATTCTCTAGAGATTAAATTGATCGCCAGAGCATTTTTCCAGGGTTCTTCTTGCAGGATCACGCTGACCATATGGTTATTGCTAGCCACCTCACCTTACCAAAAATACCACATCATTAACGCCGTCTATGGGGATGAAGAAATATTTCTTTTTCTAAGTCCTTTATTCCCTTCAGGGTAATCATGGTTTTCTCTAGAAACGAGAGATGCCAGAATCATCGTACACAAAATAAACGGCTGGGTGTAACTAGAATACACATCCCAGTCGTGATCATGAATACATTCCCAGTAAAGAACAGGAGCACAACAAAGAAAACACGGATGAAGATGAAGAGGGAGCTAAATCTCCCAATGAAAATCAGGAAAATAAGAGGAAAACTTTCACAACATTCTTGGAAGCGAATAAGGAGCACATGTATAACTAGTTCTTAGCCACTATCAAGCGAAAATCCCCAAAGAAAAGCAAAAAAAGTTAGTCAAAGGCATGAACGCCTTAATTATGAAGATGAGTTAAGGGATATAGTGGTAGAGGACGGTAGAACCGGTTACCGTTAGCACCGAATCTTCGTGATTTTAAAATGCCATAAGATTTAAAACTACCATTGCAAGTGAAAATTTATGATGGGATAACGGACCCCAATATCAGAAGTAGAAATTTAACAAGAAAATAGTTGACCTAAATAATATGGCCTAGCGAAGCAATGAAAGTCTGGCAGACTACCACAATAGGTTTTTTACTTAAAGTTGCAAGTGCACAATTTAACGTACCAATTGTCACGAGGAGCATTCAAGAGAGGGATGTGATTAGGTGAATTTTACAAAGAACTCACTAAGAACATGCCTGAAAGCCCAAGATAATTGTAGAAAATTATTGAAAGACATGTGTGAACTAAAGAAGTGAACAACCTCAAAATAGAGCACGAGCGAGGCAAAAAAAGATGATGGAAAATCCACAAAAGGGCTTTGTGAAAAGGGAAAGAGGAATATCCCATTCAAAGGAAAAGATTCGGTGATGTAGATGACATCATTTCCAGAAACACCATTAACGAAGTTTCAAAAGAAAATTTGGCAGGCAAAGAGGTAGTTGTTTCATGAACCTATGCCAATGATAACATCACTAGACAAAAGGTCTAGGGAATACTACTGCGCCTTTCACAAGAACCATGGACATGACATAGAATACTACGGAGACATGCAAATAGAGAAGTAATTGTGAAATGACCAGTGAGCTAATGCAAAAACAAGAATGGAGGACACCGTTACAACAAAGCCAATAAAGTGGGGATTTCAATGGAAAAAATAAGGCACGATGTATACACAGAACAAAAATGAGTAAATGATAGTTGCAGTAGGTTATGATGATGATTTGATGAACGATGGTGTAGAGAAGATAATTTTCTCTATCCATGGATCAACAGACACATTGTCTAACAATGCCCGAAAAGCTAACACTAGATACTTAACACCACAAGAACCGACTGACAAAAGACCTCGATGTGATAAAAATAATGTTTAAAAAAAAGATGCGGTTCCCAATGCTTTACCTCGTAATGACTTGATGGTCATTATCGCTAAAATTGGGAATGCCATAGTCAACAGGGTATTCGTTAACAATGGAAGTGCAGTCAAAATTCTATTCGTTGATTGCTTCTACATACTTGGATTCAAGCAAACTGAAATGAAGAAATCTACATCCTTTCTCGTAGGCTTTACCTGACGAACGAAGACACCTTTTGGTAACATACAGATTCCAGTTATCATAGATGAGAATGACAAAAATTGCACAGTGATGTGCGAATTCATTGTCATGGATGCAAAAATCCCATTCAACGCCATGATTGGTAAACCTTGGATGGACACATCGAAAACAATATGGTCCACATATTACTTGCTGATGAAAGTCCCAACTCCGATGGGAATCACAGCGACACAAGAAAATCAACAAACAGCTAGGCAGTGCATGGTCATCACAATGAGAGTGAAGGAAGAAATGCTGAACAAACAAAAAAGTCAGCACCATTTCAGAGAATGGCTTACCGGAGAAACGGAACCTAAAGTTGACCTTGGAGAAGAGAGTGAAATCATCATTCTGGACGATGTGAACACTTCCAAATGTGTCAAGATAGGAAAATATCTCCCAAGCGAAGTAAGTAAAAAGTAACAAAAATTCCATGAAAGCACAAAGATACATTCGCATGGATTGTGCTGAATATGAGGGGAGTCGATCCAGACATAACTACCCACTTTCTAAATATAAACCCTTTGAACATGCCTATAAAGCAAAAGTAATGAATTTTCACTAGTGATAGATAGAAAGCTATCAAAGAGGAGGTTGGAGCATTGCTTCATGCGGGAATTTTGAAGAAAGTAAATTATTTGGTGTGGTTGGAAAACCAAGTGATGGTAAGAAAGGTAGATGCAGGGTGGAGAATTTGCATAGACTTCACCGACCTAAACAAAGCATGTCAAAACGACTGCTATCCGTTACTTAAAAATTAACCAGTTTATGGAAGCGATATCAGGATACGAAGTCCTAGCCTTCTTGGATGTGTACGAAGGATACCACCAAATATTTATGAACCTAGAGGATACGAAAAAGACAGCTCTCATAACAAGCTTTGGAGTATTTTAATACATGAAGATGACATTCGCCCTAAAGAATGTGAGCTCAACACATGAAAGAGTTATCGATACAGCATTTCATAATCAAATGGAATGAAATGTTGAAGCGTATGTTGATGATATGGTGATCAAAACCAAAAAAGGTGTACCAGTTTGCACAGGACTTGAAAGAATACATTGAGTGCAATTGGCATGAAGCTAAATTCCAAAAAATACATAATTGGCGTAGACATAGGAAAGTTTTTAGGGTGAAAGGTCTCTTAAAAAAGAATTGAGACTTACCCAAAAAATATACAGGTAATAGTCAATTTCCCTCAGTCGCGAACAGTCAAAGAGGTGTAGGTGTTAATGGAATCTTGAGCATCACTTAAAAAGTTTGTCTCGAAAGCTGCAGAAAAACATTTCCCACTGACCGACATCATTAAAAGGGCCAAGAAGTTCAGCTGGAATGAGGAACATAAAAAAGCATATGAATCATTGGAAGAAAAGCTCCAAGTATTACCAACACTGAAGTCAACAATGCCGGAACAGACTCTATACGTAGTGAGTTTGGGAAAGGTAGTGAGTTCAGTCTTAGTTAGTCAAGAAAACCAAAATAGAGTACTGGTATACTACATCAGTAGGATACTGTAAAGTGCAGAAAGAGCGTACTTGCAAATCGAAAGATTAACTCTATCATTAGTTTACTCAGCAAGGAGACTGCGAAGCTATTTTCAAAGTCATAACATATTTTTGTACACTTACTACCCAATTAAGAATATATTGAGAAAGACAGAATTATCCGGAAGAATGATGAAATGGGCACTTGAATTAGGACAATAAGAAATACAGTTTTAGTCGCGTACTACAATTAAGAAAGACTTAGAAGATTTCATTGCAGAAATGACGTACGTAGATGCACAAGGGGAAAATACACCAGGAAATCTTGGAACAAACAAATGAAAATAAAAATGGATGAACATTGCATGGAAATTGTTCATTGATGGGGCATCTAGCAAAGAAGATTGCGATGTAAGATTGCTACTAGTAAATTCATAAGGGGAGAACATACATACTCACTTAGTTTTGATTTCCCACTCACAAAGCACTGATAAGTGGTTTAGACCTTACAATCAGGATGCAGGTTAAGAGCATTAAGTGTTTTATTGATTCAAAGATCGTAGTCCAGCAAGTTCGTGGAGATTAAAAGGTGTTAGAGGAGCAGTTGATAAGGTTTTAAGGAGAGTTCGTTAAATTATTTTCCAGTTTGAATACTATGACATTCAACACGTACCAAGGAGCAAAAGCACCAGGGCAGATGCCTTAAGTAAACTGGTAAATGCTGGCTTCGATACATTTATGGGACAGAATGATGTGAATGTAGAGGTCATAGCAGCCAGAAGTAACGACACAACAGTTGTACCAATGGTCCAGACATGAAAAACAAACTGGATAATGCCATTAAGGGACTACTTTGAAATAGCAAAGTTTCTAGAAGATAAAATACATGCCAGAAAGTTGAAATTAAGATTGCAAAACTATGTTTATGAAGGGGGAATCTTGTACAAAAAAGGTTTCTTATCTCCATGGATAAAGTTAACGAACCCAAGCAATTAAAATCATGAGAGAAGTTCATGAGGAACTATGTGGTAAACATCAAGTATCCCGAACAATCGCAAAAAAGATAATTCGGGTTGGGTATTATTGGCCAACAATGTTTAATGATGCGCAATTCGTGCTAAAATGAAAAAGTTGTTAAATCAATGCGCTGGTATTACATAAGCAACAGTTAAATCTAAAAAGGATATATATAGAGCATGGTCATTCACAAAATAGGAAATCAATTTGGTTGGACCTTTCCCTAAAGGAGCCGATAATGGAAAGTTTCTATCCGTAAAAATTGACTATTTCATGAAATGGGTAGAAGCGAAGCAACTAGGAAGAGTCACGGTAGAAGCAACGAGAAAGTTTGTTTGGCAAAACACAGTTTGTTGGTTTGGTGTACCTCAAACTATCGTGATGAATAACGGTATTTAGTTCACGAGTGGAACCTTCATCGAGTAGTGTTCAAAATTAGGGATCGTGCAGAAGTTCACATCGGTAGCTCAAGCCTAAGCCTATGGCCAATTGGAGGTAAAACAGAACATTAGTTCAAGGAATTTAAAAAAGGAAGAAAAGCAAACCGGATGGGTAGATGAGATGCCTAATGCGTTATGGTCTTACAGAATGACAGTAAGAGATCCCACTGGATAAACACCGTACAACCTAGTTTACGGTCATGAAGTATTAATACCCCTTGAAATCGGTAACTTAAGCCTTAGAGTGGAAGAATACAATGAAGGTGATAATCCCGAAATGATGAGATTGGATCTGGATGAACTTGAGAAGAAAAGGCAAAATGAAACGATCACAAAGGTAAATTATAAGGAGAAGATGGCCTGAGCATATAATGAGAAGGTCAAGAGGATACAATTTCAAGTTGGCAACCTTGTGCTGCAAAAGATTGAGGTAAGTCTAGCATCGGAAAAAGGAAAACTATGCCCAAAATGGGATGACCCCTACAAAGTAATGAATGCACAGCGATCTAACTGCTACGAGCTAGAAAGGTTAGATTGCAGCAGCGTCCCAAACACTTGGCATGTGATCAACTTAAGGAAGTTTTATCTTTAGTTATTCTTAGTAAGAGTTAGAAAAAACTTAGTGGTACAAAAGCCATGAAATGATCATTGGTGGCCTTTTCTTTGTTAACATCATCGTTTCTTTTTCAAGCACAATATCATCGCGATCGTACATATTCAATATCAGAAAACATCTTTTGGGGTTATATGCAAAATCCATTAACACTAGCAAAAGTTAGCTAACAATGACACATTGTAAGGAAAGCCAAATCTCACATCTTGCAACTGCGAACAAGGAAATTTGTACAATCTCAACACGGCAGGCTATAGATATTGTCAAAGTACAAATACCAAATCAGAAATGAAACAAAAGCAAGCAATAGACCTTACGGCTTTGCACAACCTGGTTTTACAACCTTAATCTCAAAAGCTATAGATCTTGCAAAAAGAAATGCAAAGGCGCGTGTGCCTACGAAAACAACAACAAAAGCAAGCAATAGATCTTGTGGATTTGCACAACATAGGCTTACAACCTTAATCTTGCAAGCTATAGATATCACAAAAAGAAATGCAGGAAAACAGAGATAAAAGCAAGCGATAGAACTTGCCGATTCACATGAATTAGGTTGTCATAACCTAGAACTTGCAAGCAATAAATCTTGCACCTTCGCACCAACTAGATGTCAATACCTCAAAGCAGCATGCGGTACCATCATGTAAGACTGGTAACCACCAGTCCTCATCAGCAACTCAAGAAGAAAACATAAAAATATAGCAACAGGTGTATACAATAAATACAATATTTTATATTAGTTATAAGCAAACACATTGGTAATAAAAAACCAAGGTAACACAAAATTGAAGCTCAAATATAGTACTTAAAGTTTTTGGAGAAGGAAATTATTCATCAAAGAAAAACAAGTTATCTACGCCTTTGTGCGCGAGATGGCCCAACAGAAGAAGAACTACCAGAGCAACGAGATTGCTCAGCCTGACATTCCTCCTAGAATAAAATATGATCGTAGAACCATTTCATATGCAAGTAAGAAGGGTGGAAGGTTCGACCACTTTGCTGCATACGATCAAGATACTTCACATAGTACGCTTTAAAGTCGGATATGGACCAAAATCTTCATGATCAAGTTGAATACTCATGATGTCCACAGTGTCTTGATAACTTTTATTCATGTTCCCTAGGTTACGTATCTCTTCTTGTAGTTGAAAAATATGTGACCTAATGAATTCAGATAGATTGATCCTCGACCCATTAATATTCATAGTTAGATCCCAGTTACTAGGACCACGAGGCTCTGCGGAAAGGGCCTTGAGTTTTTTTGTTGTAATCAACACAAGCTTGTTTAAGCTGTGCACACATGTGTCAAAGCAGTCGCATTTAGCCCGAAGTTTGATCATTCTCACAACGCAGGTGGGTATTCACAACGAATTGTTCATCAAACCTTCTCTGTCACCCTGAAGAACAAGAGGCAAGGTGATCACATTCATCCTGCTTCTTGTTAAGAGATTCCAACTATTGGTCAATTCGAGAGCACTGCTTATATATGATTACGATCTTCTGATGAGCCCCATGTACTTTGTTCGCGGAAAATTCTTTACTTCATCATGTTGACCAATTATTTTAATCAAGTTTAGCGGCTGCTGCTTGATAGATTATTCTGTTGGGAGCACAATCCTCTCAATTCGTGAATATAGTCTTGCATCTCACTTGTGCTCTTCTTCCATCCAAGCTCTAGATCGTTGATGCTTAGTATATATTTGAGAGGAATGCTCAACGACAGTGCCCACTTCTGAACGTGACTGGGAAGGTTGAGCAAACACATATACACATCAACAGATTTGAGATTGACGAAGATGCGACTTGTCGAGGAATTCAATATTGTAACCTTCGGGGTACAAGGACAACTCATAAGAAAAGATGAAGATGGAGAAGAAGTAAGGAAACACCATCTAAGACATAATGGATTAGATTCCAAGTTGAACTCCCAATACTTGAAAAATGATCACCATAAAGCAGCTAAAGAAATTCCTTTGATAGGGAAGTAGTAGCCTCAACCAGTCTAACGGGGCAGCACGAATTGGAAGATATAAACAGAAGATCTTGCTTAGGACAAACACCAGAATCCAACGTATTAAGAGAATTTGAAAACTTACTGTCAATCAAATTATCAAATCCCTACATAGGAATAAATACGAGGGAAAAATATAAAACTAGAGCTGGCATACCGAATTCACATCAAAGGCAGTACACATAGTTCAGTCATACATAAAAATACCATTATATGTTACATACGTAAACTCAAATGGTCTTAAATTAAGCCATAACTCTAAACTTAACTAACACAGGTAGGAGAAGCAGACACATCATAGGTAACGAGAGCAGAATCCTCCCTGTTCGTATTCTGCGCAGAATTCTCCACATTCGCATTAACCTTTGGGTTAGAAGATGGCTTAGGATTAGGAGAAACTAATGAGAGACTCTCAAGATAATCATATCTCAACTCTCGTAACTTATAAATAGAGGGAAAGGAAGGAAGACCAACGAGATGTGATAACGATTGATATCCACCATTAGATATTTTATTGATGAATTCAGAGCTAAGTGCAGTCTTTCTCTGGTCCAATATCTCATCGCACTTAACCAGTGAGGGTAGTATCTTTTCCTTCAAGGAAGGAATCATCTTTCGCAGCTCCACCAAAGCCTAGCACCAACCAACATTGCGAGCGGAACTAGAAACTTCTTCAAAAAGGTTGAAGAAGGACTTCGTCTTGAAAAACAAGCCAACAAGAACTTGGGGATAACTGGGCGAAACAGGACCTTTAGTCCGCATCTCCTCCAACTCAGAGCGGAGCTTACTGGCTTCTTCTTTAGCAACCTGCACATGCTTCTCAGCAGCTTCAAGCAAGATCCTCATAGCCTCGTGCTCATTCTTGCTAGCTTTATACTTTTCTAGCAGCGAACCATCCCGATTGGAGAATTTAGCAACCCTCTCACCAATGATCTTGAGACTCTCGCCACTTTTATGACACATGTCAGAAAAAGGGCAGAAACTAACATAACAATGGGACATCTTAATAAATGCATACTAGTGTAAAAAAATCATTTTAAAAATACAACAAACATACCGCAATCATCGACTCATGCAGAGGAAGTTTGGAAAAAATGGCAGTAATAGTCCCTTCTGCCAACAAATTACTGCTTCGCAACAGAGCCTTTGAACGGGAATGACTAGTGCTCCCATTTTTCTCAAAAGTTTCCAATGCAGCAGACGACCACCACTCCAATTCTTTCTCTTTTATGATTCCCGAGCGTTAAATAACCCTCTCTCCATTTCATGGTGAAGGTTGGAATCCCATAAAAGAGTTTCTGACTCTTCGACTTCCGAGGGTAGAAAATACAAATACCTTCATGCTCCTCTCTATGAAAGTCTAAGACACAATTCGCTGAGAACACCTTCTTATGTGAGAACACCTCCTTATGTGAGAACAAATCTGAACCATTCAACAACATAATCTAATGGTTCTGATTTATACTGGTGCTCCCGCATTCCAGTTCGAAAATTTTGAGTTGGCTAAGCATTTTGAGCTCATTTCTCGCTTCCCTGCTCACGTCTCCCTCATCTCTCTGCTCACTTATCCTGAGTAAGTAGCTAATGCATGTTAGGATTAATGATTTTATTAAAATAACTCTCCAAGAACTTATATACATGATTGCCGGATTGAGTTAGTTAAGTAGATTAGCCCTTTCCTGCTATGCTTATGCAGAGGATCAATATTTTCTTGGATTTTATTGAACTATGTGTAGCAGAATATTCCAATTTTTTTTATCACCATTGGTACATTACTTCGATTTCATTGAACAAAAGTACAATACAACTTTTACACACTCAAAAATTCAAACTTATAGGGTACATTCTTATCACACAATATTACAAAAAATCAAGATCCATAGTACGAACATGCAAATCAAAGCCTTCCTAATCACATAACAAAATAGAAGCTCTACATGCATCCATGCTTCTTTCTTATTACTGTAACAACTTGCATAAGAAAGAGGCTGCTCCAAACATATACTTCTTGCTTTGCAACTTATTGCACAAACTACCATACATTGCAAAGGCTGGCAGAACAGAACTAAACACAGAATTCAGATTTCCTCCAACTATTCTGTGTCTTTTTTGTTAATCACTCATCCTTAAGAGGCCTATGGTTGCTGTGGATTAGCTGTGGCTTCTGCTTTCTGGGAAGTCGATTGGGTCTCATTTTGAGCATCCTCTCCAGAAATTTCCTCAAGAGACTTGCCTTTACTTTTAGTGACCAAGAGAGTGAAGCAGAATCCAAGCATATTAGTAAAGGCTAATAGTACCATAGCCTTCTTGATTATACCAACACATTGCCATCTTGCATATAGTTCTGAATCCCAAAAAGGCTAACCATCACAGCGGCCATTCTAGACGCTGCACTCAAGGTATAGCACGTAGATCTCACTCTCATCGAGAACAACTCAGTTGGAAGGACAAAGGTTGTACTATTCAGGCCGAAGTTGGCGAAGAAAAATGCAAGGACATACAAAATAGCAAAGTACCCCCTGTGCACCTTCACGTTCAGCCAGTTGTATCTAACACCGATAATCAGCATGGAAATACACATCAAAGCTCTTAATAAAATATTGTAAGCATATTTCAGATATTGTAAAGCATACTTTTAAGCACCTACATACATAACTTAAAGCACCTATAAGCATAAGTCGAAGCACATACAAGTTAAAACTGAAGCACTACAAGCATAACTTGAACCTACAAATATAACTTGAAACACATGAAAGTTGAAAGTTAAGCACCTTCAACTTATTTGTGAATCACTACGAGCATAACTCGAAAGACGTATAAGAATAACTTGAATCACCTACAAACATAACATGAAACACCTACAAGCACAACTTGAAGCACCTTCAAGTTAAAATTGAAGCACCTTCAACTTATTTGTGAAACACCACAAGCATAATTTGAATCCCCTATAAACATAACTTGAAGCACCTACACACACTACTTGAAACACCTTCAAGTTAAAATTGAAGCACCTTCAGCTTATCTGTGAACACTACAAACATAATTTGAATCCCCTATGGACATAACTTGAAGCACCTACATGCACTACTTGAAGCACCTTCAAGTTATAATTGAAGCACTTTCAACTTAATTGTGAAGCACTATGAGCATACCTCAAAATCCCTACAAACATAACTTGAAAAACCTACAAGCATAGCTTGAAGCACCTCCAAGTTAAAATTAAAACACCTTCAACTTCTTTGCAAGGCACAACAAGTATACCTTGAAACACTGCAAGCATAACTTGAAGCACCTACTAGGATAAATTGAAGCACCTACAAGTTGAAACTGAAGTACCTACAAGAATATCTTGAAACATCTACAAACATAAGTATACAACTTAAAGTTGAAGGACTGTCAACTAATTTGTGAACCTGTACAAGTAAACAAATGATTGTAGAGCAGAGAAATGACAAAAAAACAAACAAGGCAACAAAATATCTAAAACATAACTTAGTATGTGGCTTTTTTTGAAGTGATCATCATAAGCTTCATAAAATTCTCAACAATGTCCATTGACCATTAGATTATAGTAGAACCTTGAAAGTTTTCAGTTGAATATCAAAGTCAAAAAGAAATTAATCACGATGAAGCAAAACCTCTCAATGCATGTCCATGATCAGTACACTGCTACAAAATTTCAGTTTCAACCGAATAGATAACAAGAAGTTTTTAAATAAATGATGGTGCTACATTTGCCTTCTTCAGGTGAACATAGAGGGAGGAGTTAACATCAGAGTAATATCAGAATTCACAGCATCATATTGGACAAGAAATGGCAGACATCACTACCAATACCCTCAAATTTTTTCTCTTTCTATTTCTCTCTTTTCTTCTTGTTTCTCAGTGCATTCTTTCTCAAATCTCCAGATGGGATCGCACCAAATAGCTCTGCCTAAACACCAAATACTATGTGACTGATTTGCAAAAATCAGTGAACTTAGAACGATAGTACAATTATCATTGATTTGCAGTACTACGAACAAATGCAACAAACCAGAAAACTGAAAAAGTGACGGGAATAATAAGAATACATGCCTGAAACCTTCTACTGTGAGCACTGAGAAGGGACTATATAGCCACTCTAGATGCGTCAACCAGAGTCAGCAATCCAAGGAAAAATAGACCAATAAATGATGATGTATCCAATGTTGATAGCTTGCCTCCATCCATCCCAGTATTATTAGCCAAAGCCCTAGCAATAGGATTAGTCTTTCACAGCTGTAAGAACCACACCAATGATAGAATAACAACGACCTTCCAAGTTCCAACCAGGTAATACGTATTGTGCTGCAATGGTAGTAGGTGCAATCACAATTCCGTTGTAGGCAAGAATAGAAAACAACAATAAAAATCATCAAAATCAAAAAAATCTCAAACACAAAACATGGAAAATACACAAACAACAAATCAACTCATTATTACATCTGAGAAAATGCCATGAAGGTTACAAGATAGGGAACTGGATTCTCCAGAGCTCCCCAAAAACTATTTGCATAAGCTACAAGCCCCACCACAATGAGCTCCCACTCATCACCCGATGAATTCTCCTCAGAATCCTCGGCATCAAAATCAGCGCAAAAACCTACTCAACATAGTCCCACTAGCTAGCACAAACATATCCTTCAAATACGGATGCGCATCAAGCACATGTTGAACCTATGATGTCAACTCCATCATCTAGAGTTCGTCTCTTCACCACCGTCTTCAGCCTCTCGGTGTTTCAATTCGACGTTGTTTGAAGCTTGTACCACTGCCACCACCATTGTCATAGATATCCTTCGGGGATTCCTGAGTCTCAATAAAATTATCGTCTGCAATTTTTAAATTTTTTGTACGGATTACTCAGTGTGAAAGAGATAAATAGAGAGACATAGGAAGCTAGTAAGGTGAGTTGTGAGATCTGATTACTTTTCTAACCCGGATTTATCCAAGAGTAGATCCGCGTGAAACTTTCAAATGGCTTTTTCTTGTATTAGATTTCAGCCGCTGGATCATTTTTTTAATGTTTAAGATTTATACTCACATAAATGATTGTTCTCACATAAGATAGGTGTTCTCACATGATCCCAATTCTATATATATATATATTGGTGGGTTCAGGTGAGAACACCTATTTATGTGAGAATAACCATCTATGTGATAACAAATCTGAGCCATTAATAATTTTATTCCAGCGGCTGAGATATTCTAAACTAAATGAAACTCGCGGGGTTTTTTGGCAGGTCATAAGCCGAAACTAAAAATCCCTTTCCATCAGATGTAGACAATCGCTAGCCTCAATTAGTGGTAAAATGTTGAATTTGTGTTCCTTTTTTGTTGGTTTTGAATGATTTTGTTTTTGGTTAGTCCTACTTATTACATGAATGCATTGATTAGGGATGTGAGAGTTTGGTGTGTAGCCTTTAATTGAAATGGGGATTGATATATTGTATGCATTTTTGCTGAGAATTACATGCAAATATTAGTTCCATTTCTAGTTGTTATTTTAAGAACCTTAGTATTTTTTTGTTCTTACAGTTTATCTTGACACCTTAAAAAAGGTTCTTGATTAGAAAAAATACAATGAAGGCAATGCAGCTATACACATAACTCATTTTCAAGCATCCACCCTTTTAACTTAAAGCACCTATACACATTACTTGAAGCAGCTACACTCAACAAAATTTTAAAAAAATAGACAAACTTGTCCAATATTCTTGAAGCACCAAAAATACTATTTTCAAGCACCCACACCTTTAACTTAAAGCAGCTACGCTAAAAAAATTCAAAAAAGACAAACTTGTCCAATATTCTTGAAGCACCAAAAATACTATTTTCAAGCAACCACACCTTTAACTTAAAGCACCTACACACATAATTTGAAGCACTTACGTTCAATAAAATTTTAAAAATAAACAAATTTGCCCGAAATTATTGAAGCACCTAAAATACCATTTTAAAGAAAACACACCTTTGACTTAAAGCACCTATACACATACCTCGAAGCACCCACACTCAATACTTTTTTTAAAAATAGACAAACTTGCCCAATATTCTCGAAGCACCAAAAATACCATTTTCAAGCACCCACACCTTTAAGTTAAAATGCCTGCACACATAACATGAAGCACCAAAAATACCATTTTCAAGCACCCACACCTTTAAGTTAAAACACCTACACACATAACATGAAGCACTTACACTAAATAAAATTATATTTTTCGAGTTGTTCTTATAGTACATCCAAGTTATAAAGTAAGCACCTATAGACTACACTTGAACCACTTGTAAGTTGTAGTTTTAACACATTAAAGTTATATTTTTCAAGTTTTTTTGTCACGCGTCCAATTAATAAAAGAAAGGCACCTATAGTCTTTGTTTAAAGCACTTATAAGTTGTATATAAAACACCTACAAGTTATTAGTTGAGCACCTTGAAGTTGTATTTTTTTCAAGTTGGTCTCGTGGCACATCCAAGTTATAAAGGACAGACATATAAACTACACTTAAAGCACTTGTAAGTTAGGGTTTGAACACATTAAAGTTATATTTTCCAAGTTGTTTTCGTCGCGCGTCCAAGTAATAAAAGAAAGGTATCTATAGTCTATATTTAAAGCACTTATAAGTTGCATATAAAGCACCTACAAGTTATTAGTTGAGCACCTTGAAGTTGTATTTTTCCAAGTTGTTCTCGTGGCGCATCCAAGTTATAAATGAAGAGCCTATAGACTGCATTTGAAGCACTTATAAGTTGTAGTTTGAACACATTAAAGCTACATTTTCCCAACTTTTTTCGTCGCGCGTTCAAGTTATAAAATAAGGCACCTATTGTCTATATTTAAAGCACCTATAAGTTGTATATAAAGCACCATAAAGTTGTATTTTTTTGAGTTGTTCTCATGGCACATCCAAGTTTAAAAGGAAGAACCTATAGACTACATTTGAAGCACTTATAAGCAATAGTTGAAGTACCAACGAGTTGTGACTTAAGAAGATTGAAGTTATATCTATTCCAGGTTGTTTATGTAGAAATCCAAGATATAAAAGAACCTATACGTTACACGTGATGTACTTATAAGTTGTAGTTGAAACACTAATCATTTGTAATTTAAGCACCATATATTTATATTTATTGTTTGTTAATTTCGTAGTGCGTACAAGTTATAAAATAAGCACCTACAAGCTACACTTGATACACTTACAAGCTTTGGTGGAAGCACTTACTAATTTAAATTTAAGGGCCATGAACCTATACTAATTACATGTTTCCGTAGAATTAAACATGTTATGCTTCAACCAAATTACAACTAACCATGAAACTATACCTTTTCAAAAAAAAATGTGTATCAAGTACAAATTATTTTAAAAATACATAATGGCTACAACTGAGTCATTGTTTTGTCGAGCCATTCATGTTAAATACAAGTAACTATAATATATGGCATCAATGGCCAATTCTTAAAAATACTTTTAGCAGCAATACTTCATTTCTCCCCTACTTCAGTTTTGTGTGAAAATCCTTGCAATGCAGCTTCCAGGCTTCATATGATTCAGAAACAGAACTAGCTGCTGGAGGATTACTGGAGATTATTGGATGATTCATCTGATTACTCAAGCAATACAATTACTGGAGATTTTATTTCAGTGCATCAATGTCATCCCATCCGATCAAGAAAACAATGACAACACCAGGTCTACCATTTTGACAAATATAATCTAAAAGGTTCTCTATAAGGTTGAAGTTATACAATCATGATTCCAACAAGACATGACTCTTGCGTCCAAGCACTATAATCATTGAAGTGAGCTCCTTGAAGAGAATCTTGATAACGGTACCCAACAAATAATAGTTAAAAATAAATATATAACTTAGTGTCGTAGAAAGTTCAGAATAAAATCACAATACTCAATAGCAGAAGCTATTAGCTATTCCACTTCCTAGGAACTGACTTATTCAATTTACATTACTTATCGCTACCATAATCGTCAATTTGATTGTCTGGTATTGACCTATTTCAAGTCATTTTTAGAAGATTTTCCAAAAAAAAATGAATGTGTACAAGATATGTAAAGCCCTATGTTAAACAATACAAAATCAATCTCACCAGATTGCCAACAACTCCAGAAGGTGTTCACCTTGTACTCACTTATCAATTAGTCTAACAGATGGTGTAAACCTGGAATCACCCTCTCACAAACCTAGTGATGACAGGCATAATTTCTCTTTGATACAATTGGCAACTGAATATAGGAAAGAATATCAACAATAGAGAATATAAATGACATGATTGATAACTTCATTTTCCTGTAAACATTACCCATACAAATATATGATGTAGGAAAATCACTGCAACTAATATTTACAACAAAGAATCAATATATTGATCTAAAAGTTCTTAAAGCAACAATATCAAGACAAAGTGAGGCATCCAAATATAACTCATAGGAAAATTGATCTCCATGATACATAGGTTAGAGGATAAATTCTCTAGATATGATCATAGATCAAATGGTATGATATGAAGAATCAAGGATTCGAGTCTAACAACTCAATAAATGCAAAGTCATTTATCATCACCCATTCAAACTAAATGGAAAAGATGAAATAAGGTATGGCAATCAGTGCAAATACGACCAGAAACCAATGGACACAAGCAGTACAAATACAGATATGGAAAAAATAGAAATCTGCAAATCAATTCAACTATGAAGAAATCAAGAAATAAAAGCACATAACTAATTCACAGAACCCGTCATTTTAGAACCCACGGCCGCTGCAGCTCAGCGCACTTGCC
>JAULKK010093124.1:0-17769 GCA_032355705.1 Rubia peregrina
TAAATTTCAATTAGTATATAGACTCTAATATCATCATGTGAGATATTGTTATACTCCTATGTTTACGTAGTTTCTAAATATCAAATTTTAATATACCATTAATATCCATAATTAAAGTTATTGATGATTAAACATGGTCTGAGAAAGTTAACCAAAAAATATGCCAAAACTGGTGGGACGGAGGGAGTAGATGTTTCCACCCATTATTGGAAAAGACCCTATGAAATCCATCTCCCACACATCAAATATTTCATATTAAAAAAGGGAAGCTTGTGGCATTTCATTTTTAGTCAAGATGTTGCCTTTCCTTTGAAAATTGTCAAAAAACTGGCAAAATTGGAAAGTTTGCTTCCACGTGTTTGGCCAATAGAGGAAAATTTTCCAGACTTTCCTCATGGTCCTCCTGGCCCTGAAATGACCTCCACAGGAAAAAGACTACGGATTTCGTCTCATTTTCCAAGTTTCCTAGGTGTACCAGGGGTATTGGTCTGTGGCTAATTAGTTAACTAAGTCGGCGTACCAAGGTTGACTAGTGCTGAGTCAGAGTAGTTTCTCACCTAGAAACACTTCCTATTTGAGCTCTAGTTGGGTCCCTTATTTGGTGGGGTCTATCTCTTGCGGGGACACTAGAACTGTTCCAATGGCATAGTTACTAGCATCACACATAAACTGTTCCAATGGCATAGTTACTAGCATCACACATAATTTCAAAGGGAGATGACTAATTAAGAGGTTGTATGATAGGTTTGGTAAAAAACAACGCCTTCAAAGTATCAAAGGCCCTTTTTCCCTGTACATCAACCACAAACTCTACATCTTTTCTCTTCAAGCTCTTGAAATTGTAACTTCCGATGGATTCCGGCTTCATCTAAATTTATATTACACTTCTAATGGCTCAGTATACTTTATAATTTGCCTCAACCAGGTGGGAACATGCCTTCCCAAAAAGTAGTAGGTAGGGCGACATACCTACTGGGTTTTGTATGTGGTCCTATATGCCCAAAGTGCATTGTCTAGTCGGGCGCTCTAATCTTTTCTTGAGAGGTTCACATTTTTTTTCCAGCATACATTTATCTCTCTGCTGGAGACCTAGGCTTGCCCATTTGTTTGGGATGGTATGCGCTGGATGTTTTGTGGGTGACACCATATTTCTTCATTAATGCCTCATTAATTCAATTACAAAAGTGGGTTCCTCTATTAGTAATCACGGTTAGGGAACCCCAAATTGAAAATAACTGTTAGTCTTTAGAAACTCCGTGACCATCTTCGAGTCATCGCTCCATATTTCCTTCACCTCTGGCCAGCTAAATACATATTCAATGGAAAATAAAATGTACATGTTTCCACCCAGTATTGGAAAAGACCTTATGAAATTCATCTCCCACGTATCAAATATTTCACATTACAAAAGGGAAGCTTGTGGCATTTCATTTTTAGTCAAGATGTTGCCTTTCCTTTGAAAATTGTCAAAAGACTGGCAAAATTGGAAGGTTTGCTTCCACATGTTTGGCTAATAGAGGTAAATTTTTGAGACGTTCCTCATGGGTCCTCCTAGCCCTGAAATAACCTCCACAAGAAAAAGAGTACGAATTTTGTCTCATTTTCCGAGTTTCCTTGGTGTACTCGGGGGGGGTGTTGGCCTGTGACTAATTAGTTAACTAAGTTGGCGTACCAAGGTTGACTAGAGCTGAGTCAGAGTAGATTCTCACCTGGAAACACTTCCCATTTGAACTCTAGTTGGGTCCCTTATTTGGTGGGGTCTATTTCTTGTGGGGACACAAGACTGTTTCAATGGCATAGTTACTAGATCATACATAATCTCAGAGAGAGAGGGACTAATTAAGAGGTCGTATGACAGATTTGGTCACAAACATCGCCTTCAAAGTATCAAAGGCCTTTTTCCCTATACATCAACCACAAACTCTACATCTTTTCGCAACAACTTGCTCAAAGGGGATGATATTTTAGAAGAATCTTTGGTAAAAACCCGTGTGTTCTAAGAACGATCTAACATCTCTAACACTCAAAGGGTAAGGTAGGGATTAGATGGTATCCACTTTGGTTTATCTACCTCAAGACCTTGGGAGAAGACCACATATCCTAATAAAATTCTATTTTCCACATGTAGGAAGAAGTGTCAAAGGTACATGTGAAAGTGGTCTTTCCTTGATCTTATGGGTCAATAAATATTTGAAAATACCTCTAGTACCCATCTAAGAAGAAAAATTAGGCATGCCAATCTAGCCTCACTAACATTTGGTCAATGAAAGGCAAGGAGAAATGGTTCTTTCAAGTTACTGCGTTTAGGCGGTGATAGTCTATACAAACCCTATACTCATTTTTAATACAAGTAGGTACGAAATATTCCTCCTTAGTTTCTACCACCGTGACACCACTCTTTTTGGGCACAACTTATGTAGGGCTAACCCATTGACTATCGGAGATAGGGTATATCATCCAGGCTTGAAGTAGTTTAAGAACTTATCCCTTCATTACCTCCATCATTAGCCTATTTAGTTATCTTTGAGGTTTTCGCACAGGTTTCAACCCTTCCTCTAATAGGATGCGGTACGTGCAAGTAGATAGGCTTATGCGTTTAATGTAGGAAATGCTCCACCATATCGTTCCATTATATTTCCTCAGTACATTAGTCAAATTACCCTCCTGGTCACTAGTGAGTTTGCTAGATATTTTAACCGGTAATATTTCTCCCTCACCTTACAATGCATATTTGAAGTCTTTAGGTAACAAGTTATGCTCAACTACCGCTGCCTTCACTATGGGTAGTTTTCTGATCCCCTGTGCTCAACGAGATTTTTAGAAAATGTATCTAAATATGTCTCTCTGCGGGCTTCAACCTCCCCTAAAGCCTCAACCAAGCTAGAATTTAGGGGTTCAACAAGCATATATCACAATCATGATTATTCTCTAAAGCAATCATTACTCTAACATCAAAGACATTTTAGACAATCTTATCAACAATATCAATAGCATGTAAATAAGGATCATCAATGGGATATTTCATGCTATCATACATGTTAATTTCTATAACCTTATTATTATATCCCATTGTCAATTGGCCCGTGTGCACTTCAATTTTAGTTCTAGAATTTTTTGAGAAAGGTCTACCTAAAATAATAGGGGTGGCCTCCTTATCATTTTCCATGTCTAGAATAATAATAAAAATGCAGGAAAGTTAATTCAATTACCGTAACCAGCAGATCCTCCACAATATTTCTTGGGTTACATTGGAGTGCTCAGCCAATTGAACTAATACCATGGTATCATGAAAATTTTCAAGATTTAAAGTCTTATGCAATGAGTATGGAATAGCATTAATTGAGACTCCTAGGTCAAGTATGGCCTTCTTAAACATAGTATTTCCAATTATGCACGACATCGTAAATATGTTTGGGTCACCACATTTTGTGGCAAGTAATTTTTGTAAAAGAGATGACACATGGCTATTTCCATGTTCTACAAATTTAGACATAGAATCATACTTAGGTTTGCATAGTGTTTTCTAGAATTTGACAGATCTAGGCACTTGATCGAAAACATCAACATGGGGATACTTACCTCACTACTCCAAAATATTTTGGAAATATCCTTCTTGTTTTCATCCCCTTTTTTTATCATGTGATGCTTCTGAGAATGGTGCTGGAGGTGTGAATATCTCCATCTTTCATTTTTCTCTGATCTTGGAAATTCTCCCCCCACTTGAGTGCTCATCATTATGTATTTATGTTACTCCTCCCACAATTCGAGATAACTTACATCCAATGTTCTTGTGATCCAATCAATAGTTGAACCTAATGCGAGGGATTTCTTCCAGACCAACATAATATCTGGAATTAACACAATGCTCCCTGCTAGCTTCTTGAAACCCACAAAACAAGATCCTATGGAAGTCCTCTGGATCCACCTCCGATGCCTAAGTTAGTTTATGATTAATGTATCTATAGTATCTTGAAAAATGCCAGTATCTTTCTAGTTGTTCAGATAATCTATATATAGTTGGTATTTACTGTAATCTTTGCTAATCATGGGCCCTCCTCTTAGATCTTGGTCTTTGTGGCATGATCATGGCTGAGAGTCATCCTTCTTATTTGGGTTTCCTTAAGTTGCTCTCTAGATGCAAGGTGTTACTTTGGCTTTAAGTTTAGCATAGCTACGGAAGACTTAGCGAAGTCCTTTTCTCACTAGATATACTGCTTTTTCACTGGATTGTTGGGATCAAATTATATCTTTATTCGGGACTTCATATGGTTAGGGGAGGTGTATACCATAAGGGTCCCCCCTAGCCAAGGAGTTATTGCATATGGAGATGTCATAATTAATTTTAAAATGTAGGGAAAATGTGAACATTCATGGTATCATGGTCATTGGATATATTTTTTTCAAAGTGATAGTAAGATTTGGCAGTGGAGTTATGCATTGGCTGCTTTGATAAAAATGACAAAGTATAATTAAACTTTAAACTTATCTTCTTTCCAGGAGTTCGTTGTTACTGGACCGAGAATGTAAGGTAAATTTTCAAACATAAAAGTGGTTCAGAATTTAACTAATCAGTTGTGTACTAGCCGTCATCTACTTGATTGTATATTTTTGGCTGTCTTGTTAAAATGTCACATTGCAATAGTATTATTACTTTAGATGATTTATCTATGCTAAAAAAAATCATTTTTGTCTATCTTCATGTGAGATTATGATTCCCCCTATTGGGGATGTCGGGATGAGGTCATTGTCTGATATGTTTAGTTTATATTATTGTTATATGTAGTATGGTTTGTCACTCTCTATACCAGATTATTTTATGAGTGTTTTGGAGGCTTATGCTATTTCTCTTGCTCAGATACATCCCCAGGGAGTAGCTATACTGATTAGTTTTGAATATGTGGGTTGTGGAATTTCCATTGATTTCAGTGTGCCATTGTTAGTGCTTACTATAGGTTATATGAAATTGATGTAGGTGACTATTTGGTATTTCAAGTCAGTTATTGAAAGTGTTTAAATTGTAAGAATGTCTCATGATGGTCGTGGTGATTAGGAAGATAAATTTTTTATATTTGAGATGTTCTTACCAAGGAGCAATGCAATTATGGAATGAGAACATTGACCTGAACCAAGGCTAAAGTGGAGACAAAATATAGTATTCTTGAGGGAATTATGCGCTAGCATTGTAAAAATATAGTGCCTTAGTGGTTGGCAAGTTTTTCACACCTATGCCATTTTATTGAAGGTTTATTTGTTTTTGCAGTTGCAAGGTTTTGTGTCTTACCAAAATTGTTATCGCATGATCAAGATGAAAGCACATCTATAATCTATCATGAAATCGATGATTTGAGGTAAAATCCTAGAGGTACTAAGCGCAAGATATATGTAGAAGAGAAATCTAATAAGGGTCCTCCTAAGTTGATAAATACTTAGGACATCGTGACTGTTTTGACTGCCAAGACTTCCCGTGCTTTAACCAAGGCTAATGGTTCTGCGAGAGAGGTATGTTGGTTTCCTAAAAAACTATTTTGGGGTTTGAATCCTATGTTATTAACTTTAATTTAATGTAATAGGTTGGTGAGGTGTTAACCAGTGGCACTCAACATGCCGTTGCATGTGCTAGAAAAATGAAAAAATTGAAAAGGGGACTGGGATAAGTAGATTCGCCTAGAGCATCATTGAAAAATGTATTAATAGATGAGATAGATAGGTTGCATGTCATTTGTAAGGAAAATATGGAATTATTGTATCCCTATATGGGGCTATAAAAGAGAAATGGTCCGGCTTGTCTAGGATGTCCATTTGTAGTAGTTAAAGAACTTGTGAGTACTCTGGATTTTCACTGTTTATTCAAAGATATGTATGTTTAAATGGCTGAGGTTGGGCAACCTGAAGCTTCGCTTCAGCTTCGTGAGTAAAAACCAAAGTTAGAGGTCACTAGTTTGAGTGCAGCGCGTGTTTTGTAAGAGGCATTAGAAAGATCTAATGATATTGTTGATGATTAGTTTTTTTAAAATTTCAAGGTTTGGGGGGTGAAAATTTTCACCAGATTAGGGTACTGGAGAAAATGGGTACACTTCCTAATTTAGTGGAGTTGGAGGGGTGAGATATTAACCGTAATATAGTTCTTTCTAATCCTTGTATGGTTAATGCCACGCTATGAGATGAGACTGCTGGAAAATATATTTGGTCTGAAATGTGGAGTGTTGGTTTTGCTGATACGTCTATTGAAGAGGGTGAACTTGCTTCTTCTAAGGTAGGGTAGATTGTTATCCTTAATATTTGTTAGAATTCTATGTAACCTCACTGAATCTATATTATTGTTTTAATTTTTATTTATCCTTAATTTTCTGTTTATGGTATATAGGTAGGGGAAGCATCTATAAGGGACTTTATTGCTCGTGTTCAACCTAGAGCATTGGTTTTCTCTACCGGGCTACCTCTAATGGGTCTTAAGAGTGTTCCATTTGTGGATGAATCTTGTACTGATTTAATTAATGAGATTAATATATGTATGTTGGATCTGAACTGAGTTTATGGAGTTCTCAATGGTTAGGGGATATCTTCTAAGGTTGAGGAATGTGTTAGGGCTTTGGGTAGTTGGGAAAATATTTTGTTTTGTAAAATTATTGGCGTCATTTCAGGGCGGAAACTACAAATGAGACATGTTTGTTTTTCCCGCATGAGTATGCTACTCATATATCTAAGTAGGAAACTGTTACGCAATGTGAAGATGAGTGAGAAAAGTGCTTAACTAGGAAATGTCGGGAAAGTGATCGTTTAAAAGATATATTTTCAAAGCAGGCTGATTATCTTGATGAGATCACTCATCGTAAGGGAGAATTAGATGCTGAATTCCCCTCATTTACGACTGGGGTGCAGGTATAAAGGGTGTGTTAGGATGAAGAACATGATTTCAAAGCTCGACTTCTAATGAAATATGAGAAACTAAAAGGACAACTTGATGCTAAGGAAGTTTGCTATGTTCAATTAAAGGGAATGTGTCTATAATTTGAGGGAATACTACGTTGTCACTGTGAAATTAATGCTAAACTTTGTGGTGAGATTGTTGAGTATCTACGAAAGAATATCCATAAGGGGTGTTTGAAAAGCTGCGTTCACTTTTTGGAACAGAAGATAATTAATTTAAAGCAGGACCTAGAGACGTATGCATATTCCGTATATCTAATGTGTATGCAAGTAGGTATATTAGAACGTGAACCTATTGTTTATCGTAAATATTATTATGTGAAGCACATGCATCGCATGGAAGCTGCTGGTTCCACACGAGATGATGTTTATCTACACATGTGGTTGAAACTGGAGGAACTCCTAGATGAAGAAGCTGGGATTGTGAATGGAATGGGTCATTGGTCATCATAGTTTGTATTTTTTTAATGTAATCTTTTGTTAATTTAATTTTAATTAGAGTTGCAGTGATTTTAAAAAAAATTATCCTTTGTGTGTTTAATTATGTTTTGTGATGTATTGTTGTGAATGTTTTATTTGCCTGAAAATGGGTTAGAGTTTGCTTATGTCGCGAGGATGGAGATTTTTCATGAGTATGTGAAGCAGAGGTCCCCTCTCTGTGGTAAAAATGTGTGTTGTGTCTTGCAATATAGGGTGAGAAAAATCAAACGTTCGCTTGTGTCGCGTGGCAAGTGATTTTCTAGACGTATGTAAAAGCTAAATATGTTTTATATATTTAGTTTAATCAAAGGAGGTGGGATGTTTACTTGTGTCGCGAGCCTAGTGATTTCCCACAAGTATAAGAAGGCACGTTATCCTTGCCCCATTTTTTATTGGGTTGTTTCTTCTCTTATCGAGCAAATCTGTAGGCGTTTTTCCTACTTGTGTCACGTTCGACAGTTCAGAGGGTATACTTAAGTGTTTTTTTTATAACTTAGAAACATCTCCTAGAGATGTAGGGGATTTATAGGCATCCTAAGCCGAATAATGAAAATATGTAGTTACAATAAAATTATGTAAATGATACTTTTCCAAATCTTCCTCCTACTAAGCCTCCACCCCCCTCTGTCGACTTATCGGAGGCTGGACATGGAAAAGGTGTACAACTAAATTCTAAGCTTATTAATGAGAAGTAAGTAAGGTGTAACATTTAACAAAGCTTATTTATGGAGATGATCTCGAAATGTCCTAGAAAGCTAAGAGCAAGCTTTGTAGTCACCAAGATCATAACAGCAGCTTGATAAGTAACCAAGTGAGTAACATTCCTTTTCCATCCTCAACATGAAGTCAGTAGTAGTACTCATCCCAGCATGCCACTGACCAACGGCAATTCTTTTCCGTCCAGTTTGAAAGCCAATTCCATCAATCATCCAAGGAGCCAAATCACTAACCTGTAAGTGGTAGAAATAAACAAATGAGTAGCATCTAAACTAGCGGATAATTCTGAGTGATGAAGCATCATATTTGTCAAGCATCAACAATTCTTTAGCTTTATCTAGAAGTTGTTCGAATGTTAAATTAGAGCTATATTTTTCAAAAAGTGCATGTTTGGCCAGTGCATTAGCCACTCTGTTACCTTCTATAAAATAATATGAGCAACATGTATTGAGCCAAGCTTATAATGAATATCATCAGCCAGTTCTAATAAATTCCACTGTGCATGATTTGGATTTGTCACCATATTGACTGCTTGAAGACAATCAGACTCAATGTAAATATGCTCATGGTATGCCTGTGATAGAGTGACTCCAATGTTTAGTGCAGGTAATTCAGCATGAACTAGGGAAAGAGCTTTATCATGTTGACATATAGCAGTCATAAAGGAACCATGTTGATCTCTGAAAATGATACCTAAACCTGCCTCTTATGTGTTAGAGTCCCATGAGGCATCTACATTGCATTTAAAACCAGTCGCGGGCTTTGTCCACTTCACACTTACTATAATATGTTTAGGAGGTTTCAGCCATAATGGCAAGTAGCCACTAGATGCAAGTTCAATGTCAAAAGCTCGAGAGATGCAAAATGGTTTAGCTGCATATGAACTGTATATCATACTTTTAATGTCCCTAAATAGCATAGGAACACTGCCCTTTATATTTTCAAAGAAAAATCTATTCCTAGCTTCCAAAGGGACCAACAAGTAAGGGATACAGAATTGTGCATGATTTGAAAGTGCAATGGAGTGAAACCCGATTGTGTATGATAGTATGATATTCTCTCCCAGATAGAACTGAAACAAGGTGTTTGGATACCTATAAATTTTTTCACCACTTTCCACAGTTTACTAGAAAAAATCCAATTATTAAAAAAATTATCCAAAGATTCCAAGTTATCACAAAAAGGACACTTTGAAGGTAGATGAAAACCAAAATGTGAGAGAATATTATCAAAAGGTAAAAGTGAATTAATAGTTCTCCACATATACACTGATACCTTTTTAGGTATTCTATTGTTCCATAATGCTAGAAGAGATAGTGAATTACCCCTTTTAATCTGAGGGAGTTATATGCAGATTTAAGGCTGAAATTACCCTTTTTGTCAGGTTTCAAAATGAGCTTGTCATGCCTATGATCATAAATATTTGCATCCCTTAGAAATACCTGAAAAGGAGAATCAATAAGAGGAATTAATCTAGGCATGAATTCCTGTTTATACTCTATGAAGTGTGCCACAATGCAATGCAATGGAATTCCTGAAATGTTATGATCAATCAAATCTATTAAAGGACCCCTATTAGTCCAGTTTGAAAGCCAGAAGTTGTAGTCCCTTTTCCTATGAATAACTCTGGTATGTTGTTCAGGAAAAACATTAATGTGGCAAATTATTTTCCAATTTTGTGAAGTTTTTGCTGTACTATGAATGGAAGCAATGAAGGAGGTACATCAAGCTTTTGTGATTTGGAATTTCCACCAAAGTTTAACCGAGTAGGATTTTATCACTATAGGAAGGCATCTAAATCCAATACCATTCTCTGCTATAGGAAAACACATGTCCCCCCATTTTTTCCAGAATTTTCTCCTTTTTAAATCTTTAGATCCCCAAAAAAAACTTTGAAAGTCTGTTTTTTAATTAGCTTGATGATATGAACTGTTGGCTTCATTACAGCCCAGAAATGTTGTGGCAAAGAGTATAAACAGGAATTAATAAGGGTAATATTACCTCCCGTAGAAAGCCAAATGTTCTTCCAGTTATTGATTCTCCTATCTATCATTTCAATCAATGGTTGAAAGTGTACAGATTTAGTCCTACCTGTAAAAATGGGACAACCAAGATATCCAAATGGAAATGAACCATGTTTCATTCCTAAGATAGATTTTATCAGTCTAATTCTGGTAACTGTTGCATTATTCCTAGTGTAGAACTCACCTTTCTCATAATTAATCTTTTGGCCAGATGTGTTTACAAAAACCACTAGAAAAGATTTCAATCTAATCAGGTTCAACTTACGAGATTGCATAAATATAACAGTATCATCAGCATACGTAAGATGAGAAATTTGAATAACATTTCTGGGGAGAGAATAATACTGTAGTTTACCACTTTCAAATATAAAAGATAGGCTTCTGGTGAAAGCTTCTGAAAATAGGTTAAAGAGAAAGGGAGAGAGGGGATCACCTTCTTTGATACCTCTAGTAGCCTTAAAAAACCAACCAGATTACCATTTAGCCGGACCGAGAACCAATCTTGGGACAAGTTCTTCATGATGTAATAGACAAATTGACCATGAAATCCAAAACTGAGAAGAACACTATTAAGAAAATGCCAGCTAACCCTATCAAATGCTTTCCTGAGGTCTAGTTTTAAAATGCAGTTTGGATCCCTATTTTTCTGTCCAGGAATCTTACCATTTCTTTTAGATAGATGACATTGTCTGAAATATCTCTATTTTGAAGAAAAGCATATTGATGGGGGGAAATTAATTTATGCATATGTGGCTTTAGTCTCTCCATTAGGTTCTTGTAGAAGATCTTTTTAGTTACATTAGAAAGACTAATAGGTCTGTAATCATCAAAAGAGGATGGGGTGTCCTTTTTTGGGATAACTGATATCCATATGCTAGCAGTCCCTTTGCAAATTTCAGAATGAGACATGAAATCATTACAAGAAACAAGTAAATTAGAAGAAATAATAGGCCATGTTTTAGTGAAGAAACATGCAGAGAAGTTATGAGGCCCTGGACTACTTTGTTTGTTCATGTTGAGGACAACATGTTTAAGCTATTTTAGTGTGACTTGCTGTAAAAGAATCATGTTATCTTCCTCTATTATCAATCTAGGAAACTGTGCTAGGAAGTGGGAATAGAAAACTCCTTCATCAGTTGCACTTGAATCTTTTAGAAGATTGTTGTAATATGACATAGCTTCCTGTTCTATGGCAGTGATATCATCTATCCATAAACCATTTGAGTTTTTTTATTTTAGTAATGCTCATTCTACTCATTTTTTCTTTCACTGCATTATGGAAGTACTTCGTGTTACTGTCACCATCTTTTAACCATTTTACTTTTGCTTTATGTTTTAAAAAATGTCTCTGTTCTTTGATAGCTCTAGTTAGCACTGCCTTAGATTTTTTAGTTAATTAATTTTCGACATCCGAGTTATCATTTTCAAAAGCTATATCTGGAACTCTACGTGCTTCCTCAGCTTTTGAAACATTGTCATTTATATTCCCAAAAAATTCCCTATTCCATATCTTTAAGGGTTTTTTAAACCTAAGAAGTTTTAGGTAAAATCCCAGCATACCAGTTTCAACAAGAGGAAAATTCCAATTATTCTTTACCACTTCTAAGAATGAATCTCTTTTAAGCCATGTGTTAATGAATCTAAAAGGCATGGGGGGATTTAATGTTATTGCCTATACTAAGAAACAGGGGACAGTGATCACTAGTTGCTTTATTTAAAATCTGAATGGATGAATTAGGAAATTTATCATTCCACTAGGCAGTACATAATCCCCGATCCAATCTTTGAATGGTGGGATGTCTCAGTCTTCCATTCGTCCATGTAAAAGAATTGCCCACAGTGTTAATATGATGTAATTCCATGCAGTTTATGAATAAAGAAAAGTCTCTAATACTCTTAAGATTAGGGGTACAAGGTCCTTTATATTCAGTGATGGATGAAATTTCATTAAAATAACCAATAAAAATAGTTTCATAAAATGACATGGTACTAAGATCATTCCATAAGTCAATTCTACCCTTTCTCGTTCTCAGACCATATACAAAAACATCTTCCATAGAAGCATTGAGTTTTTGGCAATGGATTGAGACATGGAGAAATCGCAGATTGTCTGACAGAAGGGAGATAGTTAGACAATCATTCCACATAATCCACATTTTTCCATTGTCGGCCTGAAGACAGTTTTTAAAATTTAAAAGCACATATATCTCCAACACTCTCTATTTTTATGCATTGGCTCTATGATGCACAAGAAATTGAATTTGTGAGTGAAGACTAGTCTTTCCAATATTTCCATAGAAGTGTCCATACCTCTAATGTTCCACACCAACATTTTCATTTGTAAACCGTGTGTTGACATTGGCTTTTTGTAATGGACCTTGTCATGATCTTATATAATTGTGTAAAATAGGTTTGCAAAGTAGGGCTCTGAGAAGTAGATTTATTCCTCGAGGGGGTCAATATTTTAGTTAGGCTAACCTTTTTAAAAACCATCTGACCGGAGAACAGTCTGGGCTCCTTATCCACAAGGATTTGTTCTAGGACTTGGTGGACCTGCAACTCACTTTCTGAGGAGCTTCTTCTTGCAGTGGGAGAAATCTGTTTCCTCTGTTCCTCTGCTGGGAGTAAAAGTAGGAGTTATCTTGTAATTGGAATTCATCAAAGGAAGAGGTCTTACCTGTATATAGTACCGAATCATCCTTGGCAAAATGCTTTGGCCTGAAGTGCAGGACATCAGAGATTCCTGCGGAGAAGGCACTGATTCCTGCAGTAGAGGTACTAGTTGGGATGGAGATAGGTGTTGTATACTTAAGTGTTTAGTGTATATGCTTGTAGTGGTATTAGTCTTAGGATATAAATTTTCCATGTGGGCATGTTGTTTTGACTTATCAGGGTAATTACATGTGAATTTTCCATTTTCCAAGACCAGGGTAGTGGGTAAGGTGGTTGTGGGTCAGCGCGTAGTCGCGACTTCTTAGATACATTATCTTAATGTTTTTGGTTTATTTCTATGCTCGTATCCTTTCTATATGATTTGGCTATACCAAAGGATATTTTCAACTGCTTATGTGTATTCCTAGTTTTTTTTGTTTGGCTTTATGTTTATATTAGTATTGTGATTTATATTGCGAATGTTCGCGCGTTATAACATTTTGAGAATGTCCAAGAAAAGGCGGCATGTCCATAACTTGTCACTAACCAAAACTGGACCTATTACTGCACCCATTTTACCCAAGTTTTTTTGTTCAAATCAAATAATCGAGGTAACAGTTCTTTTACCTCAGTTATTTTATTTTTTGAATTAAATAATATTTTTGACCTAGGTTAAAAAATTCGCAAGGTAAATAATAGCATTTTTTACCGTTGTTCTGTGATAATGGAGGTAAATAATTTACAAATTCTAAGTAATAAGTACAACCGACGTAGCTTCAATGTGAGCCACATGGGTATAACCTAGCAGCAATAGTCAATTTCTAGTTGAACGACCTCGCTCACATGGTCGGGTTCACTAAATTTATCTCAACATCCAAGTAACGGTGCATATTGGGACTAGCGATGTCGTACAAGCCCATCACTCTAAGGTAGTGCTAAAATCCATTTAAATCATATAACATCGCAGCTTAGTCGGTAACATGTCGTTTAACTTGACATCATGTGTACGATTGATGTGCGAAATCGGACTTCTTCTTCGTACATAATCAATTAACAATGGATAACCAATACAGCCATAACTTGAAATGTACCATGAAAATGTCCCATCCCAAGTTCACAAAATCCAGTCTCAAATATAATGAAACTAAATTGGGAAGACTAATGTGGCTACCATGCATGCAGCATCTATGAAACGTCCCACAACTTAAAAGTTATCAAACAAAAGATAAAATATCCCAATAAAATCCAAAGAAAAAGTTATCATCATGCACAAAAAAATAACATTCATGGCAATCAATAGAGTGGTGATGGGGTTGGGATATCATCTATCAACGGACAATTTCCATCTGACGCTTCAGTGGAAGAGTCGGCATTGTCGCCAGACTCTTCTTCATCATCCATCATTCTCACACCATCCTCGTCATCCCGAGGCACCTCCTCTCTTGGTGCATTCATAGCACCGACAAACATAGACTTTAGCTCCGCCAATTCATCCAAAATATTTTGCACGATGCAGTTTGTGCACTGCGTCAAGGCCTTGGTCTTGGCCACGTCCTTCATGAGGATACCCCAGGAGCTATGGTTAAGGCTTGTTTGGAACAAGTAAATTAAATGAAATAAAATTTATAAAATGTAAATAATGAATATTTTGGAATAACCATGAAACCTATAAAAAAAATTATACTCAATTGCGAGGCAGGAATAATTGTGGCGGTAGGATCCTCCGCTATTGAAGTCGATGGAGTCGCCTCAGTCCCGGTTGTGAGAGGAACTTCCTGATTTTCCTTGGGGACATTGCAATCAATCCATGTGCCCGTCTCCCAATGCCAATGCTTTTGCTCGAAGTAGTTTGCATCGTAGTACTTCAGCTAGATCTTAGCCTTCTATTTGATCAGAACCTTCTTCTCCTCTAGAATGACGGTGATGACATTGTCGTAGGGGAGTGTCCGACTCTTCCATGCGATGGCCACTTGGTTCATCTCCTAGATGATGGTGTACCCGGGGTTTACTACCTTCTTCTCCGCAAGGTAGTAGTACATGATGGCCTCGTTAATCATGCACACCGAAGGATGTCCGAACAGGATCAGAATTTGGACAATTATACTGTACATCATCCTTTCCTCGACATTGAGGATATCAATCTTGATCCGCTTTGGTTGGATGATCCCATTCCCCACTTTAATATTAAAGTACTTCTCTACCATAGAATTTGAGGCCAACAGCCCCAAATTGGCCATTCTCGGTGACTGGTGGTTGCCAATTGTCCCGGAAGTACAGCCGTAGAGGCTCAACCTCCGGGTGATCCTCTGCTGCGACTGTGCACCCAATCACTTGATTGATGAACTCCATCGACATCTCCACGTCCACCTCGTTCACTCTTGTCATGTAAATGTCTATAGATGGCTGAGTGAAATTAGCCTAGAACTCCTTGACCTCTATATCATTGGGAGGCCATTGTCGTGCCTCTCAAACATAGTATTTATAAGGCCTAATTGTAGCTAACTACTAGAAAGTGGATAGAAGCAAGTCGGGGTCATCCACGAGGAAAATGAGATTGTATCGAGTGTTAAACGTAGTTAAAAAGCACACGAAGAAGACACTCTATGTGTGTGGTAACAAAGTAGGGGGTTATCAATTTAGAAAAACACTATGACTAATTTGAGAAACTAGATTAACCAACAATTAGAGAAAATAATATAACTACGAACACACTAGCACGAAAGAGGGCATGAAGGCTAACCAATTTCTTCATGCCTTGAATTGGTTTACATTTCTAGTTATCCTTTGATAATCGACTAATCATCCTATTTTTATGCATTAATCACACATTGTGGAGAACTTATCAACACCTTTCGGATGAAGATATTTCTCGCCTCTTCTTGATTATAGTTAGAATGGGCGATTGGCATCACACAATAACCCTTACCCTTGGGTCACCCTAGACGATCGGCATCATAGACTTTCCCGAGAATAGAAATACACATGGAGAACCAATACAAATAACACAATATCCTACAAGTGATAAATATCGGGATAACACAAATATATCTACTAATAATGACTACGAGGATCGACCTTCATGCCAATCATTATTAGTGAGCCACATTGATAACTAGTCAAACCTATTCAAATTCATCTCAAGTCTAAATAATTTCATCAATCAATAATCATAATTAGTTGTCACACGTAATTATAACCTGACACCAACTAACGATAATCACCTTGAGAAAAAGTCAAAGTATCCTGGGTTTGACCAAAAACATATCAAATAATTAACCCACAAAAACCTAGTCTAAATCATGCATTAAATACACAAGAAAGCACAAAATATACTTGATAATCAAAGCACAAAATATACTTGATAATCAAATCACAAAATATACTTGATAATCAAAGCACAAAATAGGATAAATCAAATCTCACTAATTCATACTAGAAATGCTTACCAGTTGCTCCCAAGAGTATATTTATCCTAGATTAGCTAAACCCATAACAAATATACAATAATACATGGTAAACATAAGAGAAATGATGAAGAAATATTGTGTTTTTTAGGGTTTTGGGAGAGAATATTGATAAGATGAAGATGGATTGAAAGAAGAGGCTAAAAAAGATCTAATGGTTCAGCCCAGGTCCATCTCTGTGACCCGCAGGGCATGTCCGTGGCCCGTAGAGAAGCTTATGCCTGAAGAACGTATTTTTTGACCATTTTTGTGGGCAGCAAGGCAGGTCTGCAGCCCGCAGGGAGCTGCTGCCCTCTTCTTATTTCCTTCACCATGGGTGAACCTCCCGTTCTTGAATTCTAGTTCATCTCGGATCGTTCCCAAACCTTGGTTTAAACTTTCGAATAACAATTCATTCACTTTTTTATCTTCATTCTTCGACCCTTTTATCTTCTACCACGTTTTGACTCGTGGCCTTCAATCTTCTATAATCCTTGTGAATGACCTTCACTAAAATACTCCAAAGTTCTTAAGAGAAATCTACAAATTAAGCTCACAAAAAGGAATCTAGATGCTCGTAAGGACCAAAATTCCATTATACTCAAAAAAGCTTAAAAAGATAACAAAATAGATGTTAAATGCTTCGGAAAATGCATGCATTTGACGTCTCATCAAATCCCCCACACTTAAACCTTTACTTGTCCTCGAGTAAACAAGAACAAGCAAAGGCCTAAGCGTAAATGAGCATTCAAAGGCTTTTCCAAAACACCTAACATTTTATTTCTTGACTACCCTAGCCCCCAAGACAGAAGAAACTCTCCCACTTTCACATCCCAAAAACTAAGATAATCTAAAGAACCATCATAACAATCAAAGATGAGGTACAAAATACAAGTATAAAACTAGCTTACTCTACCAAAGAATCTACCAAATAGACAAACTAAGAGAAACATAGAATGTTTCAATTTTTCTCATTTTCTCTCATTTTTCCTAGGAGCCCTCGTGGGTTTTCATCCTAGATTCTCACTTCTTCTTTTTTATTTTTGCAATGGTCACCCTCACCTTTTTCCACACCATTTGGCCTATCATTTTTGCATAGATCGCCCTTTCAGGTTTCCAATCTATCCGGGGCCCCCAATTTTACCTAAGTTTCCCTCTCGGGTTTTCAACTTAGCGGGATTTTTTTTCAAACAAAATAAATCAAAGTAGAGCATATGCATACTACAATACAATACAATAAGACATGTTTCTCTTCCCCCACACTTGAAACTCACATGGTCCTCAGTGTGATAAAATGACAAGATAAAGAAATAAAGGAGAAAGAAAAAAAAACTCACAACTAGGACCTTAAAGGTCTTTCCTGGTGGTAGCAATGCTCACTCCTCTATGAATGTTATCTCCTCTATGTTCTCGAACTCCATCTGATATGCAACCTTGACACATCCACTACAAATCCACAACTATGTAAGTCTCGATCAACACGCACAAAAAACAACAACTAGTAATACTCCTAGATGATGGTTTTT
>JAULKK010093435.1:0-28278 GCA_032355705.1 Rubia peregrina
AGATAGGATTGGTAGAGAGTAGGAAATCTGTAATTCTGGCCTTTCTCTCTAGTGGAATCCGATCTTGGTCGACCGTGGATGTAGCCAATTGGTAAACCAAGTAAATTCTCGGTGTTTTGTCTTTCGCTTTATTTTTCAGTTTGTTCTTTCTCCGGTATTCCGCACAACAGTGTGAATCCTCAAACTGGGCAGCCCTAAGAAGTCTCCTTGTATCAGAGAGATCAAGCTCTTGATAATTCCACTCCTTAATTCCATAAAAAACCTTGTTCCTTGCAGCTGCATGTTATCTAATGTGATGTTTTGTTTTGTTCATGAAATACATGTCTAATTTGAGCTCCAGTTGCAATCTTCAGTTGGTTCAATTTGTTGAGGTGATGATTCATTTTCCAAGGCCATTTCCTCCTCCCATTGATCATTTCGACCACCTGCATGCAAACAGACTCCACAATTAGAGGGGTTAGCCGCTTTTACAAATTTCTATACCTGCAATCAGTCCCATGGTTTCGGCTTGCAGCGGGTCCTCTGCATTTGTGATTGCTACAGCTCCCACACAAAAAATGTTAGCATTTGTGTTTCTAACTAGGAAACCTGCCTTTGGAATAGAGATGGGTGAAAGCAGCATCTGTATTCAATTTATATCCCGAATCTTGGGGTTCCCATTTATATGCTTTAACTCTTTTTACCTTAACCTGCTTAGTTACTAGTAGTAGCCCCTTAGTAACTAATACCCCGCAGATATCCATCAAAATTTTGAAAAAGGTTAAATTGATTTGATTCAAATCAGGTTTCTTTCCTTCAAACAATCCTTTGCATCTTGCTTTCCATATCAGCCAACAAAGCATATTAGGCAATATATTTGCAAGGTTATTCAATTTTTTAGAATCCATATCATAAGACCAATACCATGATACTCTATCAAATATATGCCTAAAATCTGGTTCTCATGTACCTAGAATAATGGATGCTTCCGACCAAACTGCTTGTGCAAAAGGACAATCATGAAAAATATGGTTAAAGGTTTTCTGATGATTCTGGCACCTAGACACTGAGTTGATGCCAAAGATAGATATAATATCATCCAGTGGTAGCATCTTATTAATTAATTTCCATCTAATGATTGCTATTTTCCTGGGAAGTAGCGTATTACATACCTTTATTTGTGCTGCCGATTGACAACTTTCGGTTCTTACCATATCATAAGCTGAGCTGAGTGTGAAAATACCTGAGGATGTAGGCTTCCATATCATGTGATTCTCCCCGTCAATTAAGCAATGTTCTTCTCTCAGTACCTGCAATATATCATCTATAAAACATATGATAAACAGTTGTATATAATGCATTTGTTGAGCAACAAAATCTTTAACACATAAAAGAGGTTCAGGAAGTGGCAAGTTGGGATCCCATTTATCAATCAAACAGCCCATTTTAGTCCAATTAGCTAGCCAAAAGTTGCATTTTCCTGAACCTAGCATAATAAATGTGTTTGATTCAACCGAGTTGCTTACTTTTATAGTTCTTTTCCAAGCATTTGATGTTCTAGCTGAGTTAGGCATTGACCGTATTAGCTTAGAGCACATAATTTTCCCTGTTGTAAGTTCCACCAAAGATTTAGAGAGAAAGAAAGTATTATTGATTTGAGGTCTCTAATGTGAAGTCCATTTTCCTGAGGTTTAGTGTTAACTTATTCCAGCTCTTCCAGTGTCTCTTTGGTTTATTTTCCCCATTTATTCCCCCATAAGAAATCCTGGCAAAGGGCTTCTATTTTATCTAATGTGTGTGTTGTTGGGGACAAGACACACCAAACATGTTGTGGGATTACAAGTTTGACATGCTTAATTAAGACTAATCTTCTAGCCTGATTTAAAACCTTGTTACTCCAATATTGAATTTTTAATTAACCTTTTCTATCACAGGCTGGAAATAAGCACTAATCTTTCTTCCCTTATAGACATGCACTCCTAGATAAGTGAAGAAAAATTGGCCCTGAACCATCCGTGTAATGTTTTTTAATTCTATCCTTTGTGGCCTGACTGGTCTTATTCCCAACATAAAATGCTGATTTATTGTAATTGATGACCTGACCTGTTGTAGCTTCATATTCAGCAAGGAAAGCCGCCAAACTGTTAAGTGATTTCTTAGTTGCTCTAAGAAATATGACAATGCCATCCGCATAGGATAGATGACTGATCTTTGAGGTGTCAAGAATTTTAAAACTCTCCATGAAATTGTTTTGGAACATGAGTTTTAAACCCCTATTTAGAACCTCAGTGATAATGTTAAAGAGAATGAGGGACATGGATCACCTTGTTTTAATCCTCTTGAGCCTTAAAAAAAGCTGTAAGATTTTCCATTAACCAAAACTGAAAACATGGCAAATCAGATGTTGCTGAGAATTAATTGAACAAAATGACCATTTAGCCCATTTTCAGCATAATTTAACATCAACCAAGATACTCTGTCAAAGGCTTTTGACATATCAATTTTAACTGTCGGGTTTAAAGATTAGCCCTTTTGTCCAACAATCTAGTCATTTCCTGCATAATGAGATTATTATCATGTATATCCCTACCTTTGATGAAGGCACTTTGCTCTTCATAAATTCACTTGTCTATCCTATCTGCCGGCAGCTTAGAACAAATCTTGTTGCTAAAGCTAGACAAAGATATTGGTCTGAATTTTGTTAATTAATTTGGAGTACTAACTTTTGGTATTAAGCATATTAATGTACTGGTTATACTTGGTGTCAGTGGCACAAAACACATGAACTCCTGAATGCATTTTAACAGATCATTTTTAGTTATATCCCATGTAAATATGTAGAAGGTACCTGGGAATCCACCAGGGTCTGCTGCACTATTTGGATTAAGACTGAAAACTAGAATTTTTAGTTCCTCCATTTATATCAATTTATTGAGCTTGCAGTTTTCCTGGTCTATTGTTATGGTTGGGATGAACGAGAGGCATTTTGTAAAAGCTATACCTGTGATATCAAAGTTCTCATCTATGAGTAGCTTTTTGCAATACCCAGCTGCATGTTCACCAATTTCTTTCTGCACAGTTAACCAGACTCCTTGTCCATTTCTAATCTTATTGATTCTAAGTCTTGATCATTTGCTTTTAACTGAGTTATGAAAAAATTTAGTGTTCATATCAGCTCCTTTAAGCCACTTATCCCTAGCCCTCTACTTCCATAAATGACTTTCCTCTTTCAATCTCAGGTTTAGATTTGCTATTGCTTCTCCTAGAAGGTTGAGGTCCTGATCATCTAGAGTTAGTTCATATTTTATTTCCATTTCCTGAACCTGAGCCTAAGCTTTTCTTACGTTTTCAAAAACATCTCCAAAATGGGTTTTATTCCATAGTTTTAGAGTTTTTTTCAATCTTTTAAGCTTAGACGTGAAGCCTTTAATTCCCATGTATGACAACTCCTAATCACAGCTATATTTTATTACATATGTCAGCTCTGGCCTTTCCATCCACATGTTTTAAAATTTAAAAGATTTGGGGAAAGAGATTTCCTAAATTTGGGTATCTAGTACTATTGGGGAATGACCTGAGGGTGTTTTACTTAAGACTTGGAGTGAGGTGTTAGGAAACAAATCAGCCTATTTATCATTACCCAAGATTTTGTCTAGTTTTTTTACTAACTCTCTAATTTCCTCTTCTACCGTTTGTCCAAGTGTATCTATTAATTACTGTTGGTAGATCAGCTAGTCTGTTTGAAACTATGAAAGAGTCAAAATCAATTATGTAGTTACCTTAAGGGATTGAGCTAACTCGATATTCAGCCATTGTCCTAGTCAAGTTGAAATCCCTTGCCTCTATTATTTGGTTCAATTGATTTTCTAGATTGATGTACATCTGATTCATTTTTTCCCTATTGTGTTTAGCATATATGGAAAAAAATTGAAACTTAAGCTGGGATTGAGGCACGTATACAAAGATCTGGAACAAATATGAATTTTCATGTATCAATGAGAGGTTTAAACCATTTCTAAAAATCATCCATATTCTATTATCTTGTGATGAGAAAGTTGTATCAAAGCCTAGTGAGCTCCTAAATATTTGCAGTTCAGCTGTTTTCAATTTCGGCTCAATGATAATGAGAATAGACAGCTTATGCAAATGTACCAGTTTATGCATTCAAAGGTTATCCGATAGTATTCTTCTAACATTCCAAGATATTAATTTAAAATTCATTAATAGACCTTGATTTGGCTTTCATGCAAGTCACTATGATGTTTGGAGTTGTAAAAATATTTTTTGGGGGTCAGGTGGCTTACCTAAGGTACCTGTGGAAGTGTGATCTATTTGTGTTTGCAAAGTACCAAGTTTTTCTCCTACTGATGAGTTATTGACACTACATGCTTCGTGTGTTCCTTTTTTGGAGCTGAAATTAGTTTCCACCTTTTGTGATTTTGTGTGTTTCATGTGTTCTTGCAAAGAGAATTTTTTCGTTAGTTTTTTCCAAAAAGATCTGAGTTCTTGAAACAGTATAGATTTATCAGAAAATGAAGGAATAGAATGCATATGTTGATATTGTGAGAGTAGGAAATCGTTGTTTGATTTCCAATTATTTTGATTTCTTTTTGTGGCGAATGCAACTCCTAGGCACTGGACTAATGAATTTATTCTAGGGAGAATGATTGAGGGTCATTTTTGGACCACCAGTCACTCAGTTATAGCTTTCCCCTGCCTTTTATTAGTTACTGGGACTAGATTCTCAACATGGATTGTCTCAATTGTATCTTGGAAAACTTCATCTTCTTGAGATTGTAGCAGATTTGGCTCCCTAGTGATGAAATTCTCTTTTGGCTTTAGCTCTCCATGGATTGGATTCTCTTTCAGCTTTGGAGGTTCCTTTGTTTACTTCAGCTTATTCTGACCGCACTCCATCATTGAATGCCATATATTTAAGCATTTACTACAATACATTGGACGGTCTTCATACTTAATGTTGTACCATTTAATATCTCTGAGAGAACCCAACCGGATTCTTTCAGGGAAGCTTGATGTTAGATTCATCTCAACGCGGTGCTTAATAGTTGATGGTCGTGTGTGGTTAATGGTCAGTTGATTAGCAAAAATCAGCTCTCTTAGGCGACTTGCTATCAGTGGGATACAGTCTCTGTGTAGATAGTACGCCGATGGAAATTCAATGGTAAGCCATATAGGTACCAACGGTGGCTCTTCCAGGACATCAAAATGCTTTGTCCGCTTGAGTAATTTCATGATCGTTCCACTAAGATTCCAATTTTGCTTAATCTATCATCACTGGATGTCTTCGTCATGTTCGAATATGATGAATATGTGTCTTCAGTCCAGCGCGGTGACTACTGCGTTTCTTTTGAATCCAATCTTCTGAATTGTTTGTGAATGAACTCCAGTGATGGTCGGCCTTGAGGTAATTTTCGGATTGAGTTTTGTTTGAAAGGTTCAGAAAGATGATCGATTTCTTCTTCGTTGAAGAGGAAAACAATTCCCCCTTTGAATTTAGGGATTAGATTGAGGTTTATGTGTGATTGAGGTGGAGAAGGTTGAGTATTGGTTAAAGCAGCTTTGTAGGACGGTGGCAGATTCACGCTGAGAAGCAGAGTCGCCATAGGTTTTGGTGGTTCTGTGTAATTCTGAGTATTGTTTTAGCCGTTAAGGGCTGTAATGTGTACGTTTTCAGCAGAAAGGGTTTGGGTCTAATGGGACTTGTTAGAGAGAGTTGAGAGCATGGGTTTTTAGAGATTGAAACTTTTTAAAGTGATAATACATTGTAGTATAAAGCCCAACTTTCTAGTAGGAAGTTTTTCTTATTCTCATTATAGTATAAAGGCCAACTTTGGTGCATTTTGTGCTACAAAAAATTTAAAAAATACTCGGCTAAGTCAAAAATCCGAAATGGCAACTTAGGCAACAATAGGAAAGGCCCGGATAGGTTGAAAAACCTATGCAAAAGTGAGAGACCAAATGGTGTGAAAAAGGTGAAGAGTGAGCTTTGCAAAGAATTTTCATTTTTTGGGATGCTAGGATGAAAATCCAAAAGGGCTCCTAGGAATAATGAGAGAAATTGAGAGAAATCGGGGAAATTTTTTTTATCCTATGATTCTCTTTGCTTGTCCTTTGGTAGTTCATTTGGTAGAGTAACTTAGCTTTAGACATTCATATTTTGTAAACTTCACCTTTGAGTTGGTATGTTGGTTGGATAGAATGTCTTAGTTTCTTTGGGATGTGAGAGTTGTGACATTCTTATGTTTTGGGGGTAGGGAACTAAGGTAGTATAGAAATAAATTTTGGATGTCTTGGGGAATTCTTAGCATGCTATGTTTTGCTTAGATCTTTGCTCGTTATTGTTTACTCAAGGACGAGTAAATGTTTAAGTGTGGGAGAAATTGATGAGATGCTAGAAGCATGTGTTTCCTAATGCATTTAGCACATCTTTTAGTAGCTTCTGTTGGATTGATTGCTAGGTTTAAGTGGGTTTGCATTACAAGGGGTTTAGATAGTCTTTGTTGGTTTTCTTGTCTAAAGTCCTTGTTTTGTAGATTATTTAGATCTAATGGATACTTTTTTCCTTACAAGCATCTAGATTCTATTTTTTGAGCTTCATTATAGATTGCTCATAAGCACTTCAAAGTAGATTAGTGAATGCCATTCGCAAGAATGGTAGTAGACCGAAGGTCACGCGCATAATCTTGGTAGTTAATGGGATGCATCGAAGAAAAAGAGTTGAATTCTGGATGAATTAGAAGACTGGCACGACTCGTTTCCCTTTGCACAATTTGTGCTAACTAGATGGCTCAAGCAGCTATGTCCTGGCGTGCGCCGTGTCCTTTTTTTCATGGTCCGTGCACCCTAAATATTGAGACATGGAGTTCCATCTCCACTCCCTTTTGCACAGGCCATGCGGCACAAGCCGCGTGCTATTGCACGACCTGTGCCAACGTGGCTCCTAAGGTTTCCCTTTGTTTTAGGTTTCTCTAAGGCTCATTTCCCACCTACTATATAAGAAGCATTAGTCTAGTAGGGTTTAGGGAGAGCCTTCATAATTATAGTTTCTATTTCCTAGTTCTAAGTATGGGTAGAGAGAGAAAAAGACTAACTCTTCTATCTTCTTTTATTATCTCCTAGTTTATGCCTATGGCATTGAATCCAATGCTTGAATTGGGTTCAATATCCATAGATTAGTGCAATTACTTGGGGATTTAATTTGTATTCATGACTAGGTAATGATTTTGTGAGATTCTAGATTCTCATATATTTTATGTGTACGAATATTCATGTTTGAGTTTAGGTTTAAATTCTTTTATGATGCATTTTATATATATATATATTCCATGATGCACCGTATTTCATATGTGATATGTTATCGTGCTAGTCTTGATTGCCCCTTGGGAGTGTCAAGTTAGGCGTATTGTAGGTTCGCGAGTACCGACTTAGTGTGTGCATGCATATATGATCAAGAGTACTGTTCCAATCGTTTAAGCTTAGCTTGGTTGGATTATAGCGGAGGTGTGAGACACCCATGGCGCACTCTTATAGTAAAAGCATGATAGTGTGTAGCAATAAGGTTTTTCGTAAAATGATCATCGTCGTTTCAACCTAGGGTCATCATGAGATGCCGATTCATTTTCTTCTACATGTATAGGGAGAAGTGTCTATAGTGGAGTGCACGGGATGTATTTCCTTACACTCGTATTCAATGGGCATAATACATACAAGCCGATTGCTTAGGCACTTGATCCTTTACGTGGGGGCGCGTTAGCATGAGGAGTGAGATTGGGGAAAGATACTGCGGTATCCAAGTGATCGACATGTCTTCCCTAATTACGGAGGTGCCATTGATAGGATTAAAATGGGCTCATGTGCTTTTGTGCAATAGACATTGGAAAGTGTCGACTATAACCCACACTATGTGACATAGACATGGGATAGGTTTATATGTTTTTTATATGATAGAAATTAGAATCTAGGATCAAAGTCATTTACCGGTCATGTTATGTAAATATCCTAGGCTAGCTTAATATTGATTGTTCTTTTATTTTGCATGATTATTAGTTTGTAGAAAACCCCTCCCCCAAAAAAACCCCCATGTTTGTAACACTGACTATTCCCGACACACAATCGGAGTGACGCCCGATAGTGAGTTGTGTGTAGTTAACTTTTTAATTCTAGCATCTCCATGGACAACCTCAGACTTGCCACTAGCTAACTCTATAGTAGTTGATAGTGAACACGAGAGCAACTTATAAATTCTATCTTTATTTCCCTATGCTCCATGGGTAATTGATTTCCCAAAAGGTTTGTTTGTTAACGACACTGTAGAGTGCGGATTAAAATACATCTTGGTTAATTGAAATAAAGCGTCGGCCGCATACCGAGAGGTCTGAAAATTCAAAATGAGGGCAACAAAAATTGATAGAGATACAAAGAATATGAATGAGTTGATACGTACCTGAGGTTGGAAAGCCTCTTGAAAAAGTGGGGCCAGACTGGAGAAAGACTCCACTATTGCAGAAGGAACTGGAATCTCTAGACGATCTTTCTTGCACCGGGGGAAGATCAAGGCTTCCATCTTTGGAATACTTATGCTTCTGAACTACGGGAGGAAAAAGGATCTTTATATTGGTATTGGAGGAGAGCAGTTATGTCGGAGCCAAGCCAATTGGAGCCAGAGCAGAAAAACACGGATTCATGGTGAGAGATTCCTTCCGGATATTTGAAGAAAATCTGGAGGACATCACTATTGAGTTTGGACTTTGAAGAAAAACACAAATACCTTTCAAATTTTGGTTTTAGGAGTGATGCAGGGATTACTTCCGGATAGTGATAGTTCCATGGGTTGACTACGACGAGTCCGACCCCTTTGGGTACCTGGAAAAGTCCCTCGGGATCCCCAGGGAGGAAGCTTCGATGCTCAAGTCATTGTTTGTTTTTGCTTATGTATTTTTGGGAGTAGATATTGCTTGCCTTGTCTGGCGTTCCTAAACTTTATTTATAGAATCTTGGTTATGTGTACGTGACTCGTATATTGAGCTTCCTACTTCTAGATCGTGGCCCATAAGAGGATATTACGGTGAGTGGAAACTTTCCAATATTCTCGGGATTGGTCACTTTTTGGTGAAGCAGTGTGGTTGGCCTAGATGTGTTTAGCGAACTAATATAGCGAGGCGACTTAGTTACAGATGCTACGTAAGTCGTGTATATACCATAAGGCCCCTAACCACGGATTCATGGTGAGAGAAGTGCGTGGAGGCCATTTTTGTGAAGTGAGCGTGTGGATTTTAGGACGAATGGAATGTTGGTTAAGGTACAAAATATACATTGCTTGAAACAGAGAATGACTTAGTGGGTAGAAAAAATTGAATGGATTTTAAAAATGAATTGAAAAATAACATTATGGTAACCGATTAATATTACTTTAATTTCAAGAAATTATTTGTGGTGTCCCCAAAATTGAGGAGAAAATTGACGTATAACTAAAATGACATGTAGAGTAATCATTCTGAAGCGTGTTTATCGAGTGACAGCTCTGATTCCTAACCAGTATAAGTTATTGATTACCTCAAAAAGGTGCATTTTAAAAAATTGCTTATTGGTTTGATTCTATAAGATCTAGTTCGTGTTAGAAAGGCTTACCTTGTTTCTTCTATTTTCAAAAGTATCATTTGAACTTGGTCTGCTATCGTTAGAGCTCTAACTGCAAAAGGTAAATTACCTTTACCAATATCTCTATTTTAATCATACTAGTTGTGTTAGTCATCATCTTCTACTGCCCATCTTAACCTCAGTGGTAGTGGGGTAATTTATAGTGATATGCATATTGAAGATGAGGTAGTCATCGAGGAAGATTAAGTGGCTTAGTGAGGTCATTGGTGATGGGGATAATGTCATATCCGAGAGTGATTTGGTTGCGTTGAGAACACATAATCCATTTTGAATATATGTGATTTTAAGATATCCAGCGCATGTGAGAGTGTGTGGAACTCTCCCACCGGGCATTTTAGTGTCTACAAACACTATGTTAAGTATGGGTTGACTTTACCCGTTCAAATTTTGTTTTGGGCGTATTGGGGGCTTATGGTGTTTCTCTTACCTAACTTCATCCTCGAGGTGTAGCCATGATTATTTATTTTGTGGAAGTGTTTATGATGGCTAACGAGGAATTGAAAGTGGACTTGTTTAATGGGTTCTTTCAACTATGGAAGGTGAGGAACAACAGAGAGTGGTTCACTCTTTACCCTGGTATTCCTGCGGTTTAGATTGTACAGAGGTTTCCCAGTAATTGTGGGGGTGTGGAAGGATAAACATGTGTTTATTAAGTGTACAAATGGAAAGGTGATGCCCTTGTGGAATGCTATTGTGCCTTTTGATAGGTAATCATACAACTTAGGGAAGTTGAAGAAAGAAAATCAGATTGTGAAGGAACTTTATTCCCATTCAGTCATGATAGAAAGTCTTAGGGGAAAGTGAAGTTGTCACACCCCACCCCAATTTTGATAGGTATTAGTCTATGTTATTGTATTTACTTCGTCCTTTGTGTTTGTTTTTTTATTAATGTCTTATTATTTTTCTAAGGAGGACGTTGTCAACCAACACTGTGAAAGCTTCTGTTAGTCGGTAAGCTGAAGCAGATGATCGTCATGATGAGGTTTTTCAGTTAGATCACGGGTGTCACAAGAAACAGAATGATGAGGATACTTTAAAGGTGAGAGAAAGCTAGGTGTATGCAAACCTGGCGACACCTGAAGCTCGCCAGCATCACATGGGTAAAATTGTTAGTTTTGGCTATGGGGGTTCAAGGTGGAATCATGAAACGTGGAGAGAAGGGAATGTCTATCCCTCGAAAGCTCATAAGGTTCTTGGGCTTGTTTTCAACAAGACAAGTCTCTGAAAGTTGTGGCCATGTCCGATCAGTCGTGTGTAGCGGTGACTGATGTTAAGAACCCCACTGTTTTTCTTAACGTAACTATTGAGGTATGTTGAAGATATGTACTATTGGCATATCACCTATTAGTTTGTTGACTTTCTGTTTTTGTGATTTAAGGTGGGAGGCATGATGACCTTCATAATGCAGTCTTGCTAGTTGCGCGAAGGAGGTGAAAGCCCTTCCCATGCGTTTGGCAGAGCTAGAGGCAAAGTTGGAGCAAATTAAGGGTGCTCATGGAAAGCTTGAGTTGGAACTGGCAAAGATGCAAAGATGCAAAGCCTTTGTCAAGAAGAAGTTAAAATGAGGGTTATGCTCATCCAAGTCACCTCTACACTCTTGTGAATAAGCTTGCAAAGACTCATGAGTTTCATAATTTCTTTGCGGAAATTTATTTTATGGTTGCTAATGTAGGTTTAGATGATCATTGGTCTAGGACCCGACCCAGACCTATAGGGTCTAGACCCGTTAGGTCATGTATGGGTAAAAAAAATTAGACACATTGGGTCCGGGTATCGGTCTAGATTTTAAAAAAACAAGTCTGGGTCCGGGTCTAAAATATTAAGACCTGGACCCGACCCAGACCCGTAGACCCATACTACCTTAACTATACATATTATTATTTTATCCTAATTTCTAAATTACTTTCATATTCTCTTTGTATTTTTATTTTTAATTAAATAAATAATGTGTATTGTATATTTTTTTTCTTGATTTTTTTTAAATCTATGTTGAACTTGAAATATTTGTATTTAAAATAATACATATTTAATTTAGTGAAGAATTTTTTAAAAAAAATTAGACCCATTTAGACCCATCGGATCTGGGTATGAGTCTAAAATTTTAGACCCTACGGGTCCGAGTTGGGTCTGGGTCTAACTAAATTTTTTAGGGTCGGGTCTGGGTCGGGTCGGGTCGGGTCCCAGACCTTATCCATGATCATCCTCAATGTAGGGTGGTGTAGTTCCTGGGCGAGTACCTGTGAAAAGAATCCCAACTTGGATATCATTGGGCTAGATGACCCAACTACCATAGCTTTAGCTTTAGAGGATGCAAAATGGGAAGTAAATGAGGCTTTTTCCAAGAAGGTGAAGGACGATGGTCATCTGTTTCATTTGGTTGAGGAGGTGGGCAAGATGGCATTGTTGCATCCAATGAAGGATCTTGGGGAGTGTGAATTGGACCGTTACCTAGTGAAGGAGAGTGTTCAAGAGAACAAGAGTGATTCCATTGAGGTTAATCCACCGAGTAGCCTGCCTCAGTCGGATGGCCCCTTCAACTATACTAGCGAAGCAAGAAAGGGTGGTGGTGTTGCCATCAATCCTTCAGGTGGATTAGGTAGTGGAGAAGCAAGGTAGATCGTATTTTAGTAGGTTATGATGTAATGGTCATTTTATTAAAGTATGAGATTTAAATTTGTTAGTTGTTGTTGACTAGAGTACAAAAGTTTTTATTCATTATTATTTCATTATTTCTTTACGGGTTGAATGACTTAGTTTAGGAATGGTGAGTAGGGCCTTAAGCTATTGGCAAAGTGTGAGGGTAGGTGAGAATTAAATGTCGGGAAGTACGTTGTTCATGGATGGAAGAGCAATGTCGTATACTTGAGTCATTGCTCAAAATTCAGAGCGATGTTAATGTAAACAAACTGGATGAGTGACCCGCACCCCACGGGGTCGTTCAAAACCTTGTTGGGGAGCTTAACCCACAAGATGCATTTCAAAGATAGAAATTTGTCATTGTTGCTCCCGTACTCACTGCTAACTACAATAAAGTAGCTAGTAGCAAGTCCAGGGTCATCCACAGAGATCTAGAATTCAAAAGTTAGCTTTACACAACCCACAATCGGGCATCACTTCGATTGTGTATCAGGAATAGCTAGTGTTTTAAACAGATAATTGGGGGGTTTTGATCTAACAAACTACCGAGCATGCAAGCAAAAAAATTTAAACTATGATCAACTAGTCTTGGGGGTATTTTCATAACATGATCGATTATTGACTTTGATCCTAGATTCTATCACATATAACCATATAGACCTATTATCTTGCCTATGTCACATAGTGTAGATGGTCAGGAATTCCCAATATCTGTCGCACAAAGGTTTGTCTGCCTTCAAGAGCCATCTCATCGTCTCCGAAATTAGGAAATGCACTTTGATCTTTTCGATATCCAAATTCATTCCTCGTCATCTCACTCTCGATGCTAATGTGGCCCATCTTAAATGATATCAGTCTTGCGTAAGTCGCAACCATTCGATACGAGAGTAAGAACAATATGTCCTAGGCACTCCACTATGGATACCAGCCCTAGGCCTAGAGACATAAGGAATTGGCATCGTGTGATGACTCTAGGTTGCCACAACTCTAGACAATACAAAGTAGAATTCTTATCTATTGGGTAAGCCAAGGGTTCCCCTCGTTAGATATTAGTCTAGCGCTCCTAACATGCAGTCACTCACACAACTAGCCAACTAGAATTAAGGTATAATGATCAGGTCGGTACTCTCAAGGTAGCACAAATGAACTCATCTCTCCGGTACTCTTGAGCCTACAATAGCCCTAACCTAACACTCCCAAGATAGTACTTTAGCCTCGCACGATATTATACTATGCATAGAATTATGGTTGAATCATAAAAGTAAGACATGGCATACCATAAATGAATGAGAACTACAAATCATACACAAATATTCATAGTGCATAGAAAATATGGTAATCTAAAATCTCATAAAATCATAATCTAGTCATGAATACAAATATCAAGATAATAACTACTCTAGAGACATTAAATCCAAGGAAATCATTAGATTTAATGTCATGAGGCTAGAACTGGAGAAAATAAATGAAGAGAGGAGAGGGCCTCATTCTCCCTACATACTACAATAGATCTACAATAATGAAGTTGGTGATCCTACTTGTTAAACCCTAGAAGACTAGGCTAGCTTATATAGTAGATGATTTTTGGGCCTTAGCAGGCCCAAAAAGGGAGAAAACCCTAGCAGCCCCGCATGTCACGCTAGCACACCTCGTGCAGTATTGCACGTGCCAGCCAGCACTGCCCGTACAAAAGAGCAGAGGGCCCGGACTGGAGGGGCGTTACATGCCCTTCCGATGGCACGGGCCGTGCCAAAGTGTATGACCCATCATCTGGAGCTTCATTTATTAGCTTCTGATGGCACGGGGTCGTGCCAAAGTGCACGAAGAGTTGTTTGGAGGGTTTCTTTTCAGCTTCAGATGGCATGGGTCGTGCCAAAGTTCATGGCTCTTTGTCTAGAGGTTGGTTCATTTGTCTTTTGATAGCACGGGCAGTGCCAAAGTGCATAGCCCATCTCCTGGCCTTGTGAATTCCCTTGTTTCCTTGAGCACAAGAAATTATGGTTTGCACAGCTCTCGTCCTTAGCCTTATTCAATCGGCATGGGGTATGGCACGGGTCGTGCCAAGCTACACGGCCTGTGTCATCTTTGAATTATCCCGGAACTTACTCTTTTCTTCACCGTAACTATCTACTACCACGTTTTGACTCGTGGCCTTCAGTTTTCTATCACCCTTGTGAATGACCTTCTACTTTTACTGCCATCCTTGCAAATGGCCTTCTAAAAGCAGTCTAAAGTGCTTACAATCAATCTACAAATTAAGCTCAGAAAAGGGATCTAAATTCTTGTGAGGACCAAAATTGACTAGACCTAAAGTAGGCTACAAATGAAGGATTTAGATACGACAACCGAAAGTGGTCATCTAAACCTACTTAAATCTAGCAATCTACCAAACAAAACACTATAATTGAGATGTTAAATGCTTCGAAAAATACATGCATTTTACATCTCATCAATGAGGTTGCTAAAACCCTATCTGCGAAGCCTAGGGGGTCTAGTGAAGTTTTAAAAAATCACTGCTTATATTGTTAAGGACCCGTTAAGGAGGTGCAGTGAAGAAAAGAAGCTTATGCATGTTATTTACATTTACTATGGGGTATGCTGCCAAAGCGTTTAGTTCATGGGTTTTAAGTTTTACTACTTAGAACATGTGAAATGGGTTTCCCAAACCAGTAATTTATGTGGCGTGAGTTTTTTACACATGTGGTGGGATTATTGAGGAGGATATATGAAGGCTTTGGTATCCAAAATTCCTTATTCATATTGTTCGGATGTTAGTGATCGTATAGATTGTTTGCGTAGTTTTTATATTCCTCTTCTCATTAGTATATTCTTGGTTTATACCTACGAAGTTGTTGTGACTTTTCTTAATGTAGATGTGTTTTAGATGTCAATTTTGTAATGGTTGGGAATTGCAAGGACAAGTTCATGTATTTGTTGGAGATGGTAGTTATTGAACTCTTTTGTGGGAATAGTTGAATGATTTGTAATGAGAATGGTGTTGTATTAAGGCTCTCAATGTATTGGATATGTGCGGGATAGTTGATGGCTGCTATGGTTGTATACCGTTCAATGAAGTGAAAGACCATGGTTGGTTACTTGGTTTACAACAAGTGGTGTATATATGGTAGTGGAATTAGGGCTTTGATATTGTAGTGAAAAGGTATGAGTGTGTTCCACTTGTGCATCGGGTTGGTCATTTTCCAAATGTATGTGAAATCGTTAGTGGTTGTCATGTCTTTGCCGCGAGGTGTGGGTGACGTTGTTACTATGTGAATTTGTAGGTGATTGACCTACTTTTGTTGCTTAAGCAAACGAGGATAGTTATAGATAAAAGTGGGTTTACTAGGTAAACAAAGTAAAGATTAGGGAATGTTCCATTTTATGTTTTTTGTGGAGGATGATTTTGTATTATAGGTGAGCCGTGTGTTTTAGATTGGTGTCGTGTTTGTATGGGCCTTTGTATAAATGGGTTTTGGAATACACAGAGTAGTGGGTTTGTGAGTAAATAAGATGCCACGTGGGCGAAGAATTTTCATATTCTTGCAGAATATTACGGCGTTCCATTTTACAAGTCTTAATAGGTGATTGGTTTATTTTTTGATAAATGGGAAGATTTTTCCTTTCAAAAGACTCTTAATGATGAGGATTTCTATTTCCATGGCTGAACTACACCTATAAAAAGGCTACTGATAGAGCATTTTTCGGCTGTGTTTATTGTTTCCGTGTGTAGAGTATTTTGGAGAGGTACCTTTGAGTGTGTGATGTTTGTATGTTGTGTGTTGTTAGTGTGTATACGTTGGATGGCTATTGATTCGGGGATTCTCCTCATAGGGACAGTATCTTTTGGTTTTCCCAAAGTATTTTTGAATGTTGCAGCTATCCGGGGTTTGGATTGGAGATCTCACTGATTATGTGATAACTCGTTATACGAGAGTAAGTTGGGGAAGTTGCTCTGGTTGATGAGGGTGCAGTCTAGATTACATTCTATATTTGATGTTTTAGAGATCTTCATGCTTTCTGTAAGTTTTATAGTTTTAAAAGTGTTTTACATTTTTTTATAGATTTCATTATCTGATGTATTCTTTTTAATGATTTGGAAAAATAATGGTGGGGGAGATTAGCGAAAGTGGGATCGGGATGGAGAATGATGAAGAATATCCATTTGTCAAGCCTTGGATATGGGCTCTAAGAAAGACTAATAGGAGGGGATGCCCAGACTTCTTCCAGCTAAAGTTGGGAGAAGAAGATGGACAACTCAATCGATGAATCTCATGACGAAGGAGAGGCTTCAAAAGCCCGCTGACTGGGTTATGAGATAATAGAGTAAGGGTACAGGTGGAGCGATGTATCACTACTCATTAGTATGCATTCTCTACTGGATGTGGAACGGGGGCACTTTTGGAAACACAAAAGAGAAGAATGGGCGACAATTCACTAACTCCCCCTTCCCCCACCCCCACCCACCCACCCGGGGTCTCACGGCCTTGCTAGCGTTTAGCTAGGAATTTAAGTGGATATTTATTGATGTAAAAGGTTTGGAAATATGTTTTAATTATTCGTAGGGGAGGTTTCGTAGTTCAGGCAAGTAATTTTGCAGTAATCTTTAATTTTTGTATGGAACTATGATTAATAAAGTTTTTATTAACTATGCCATGATTCTTCTCATTTCCTTAATGTTGAACTTATTCCACCAATGTCAATGTTGCATCGCTTATTTACGCTGTTTGGATTATATTCCTTAGTTTTTGGATGGCCAATAGCCTGGGGGTTGAACCTTTATGCAAGTTCAGTACGCGTTATTCTAATCAGGGTTTGGGATGTGCTTCTACGACCGTGCTCCGGTAAAACTTCGGTGTGTTATTCCTGTACCGATGTTTTTCTTTATGAGGCTTTAATTGTTTCGCACTCTTTTCAGTGTCTTGTGTAACCTTATACTCTAATTAATTAACCCGAGCTTGATTATGCCCGGGTTTCCTAATTTGATATCTTATTTATATGTTCTTGATTTAATGCACCTAATTCAGTGGCTAAGCGATCCTTATGGCCTTGTCCCTAATGTAGAAGGAATTTTATGTCCTCTTTGCTTATGCATATGTTGATATTATATATATATATATATATATATATATTCTTTGTTTTAATAGTGGTATTGAAGCTTACCTTAATTGCTAGTCCGTTCTAGCACACCAAACTTACAATTGTGCGGACGTACCATTGCTGCAAGCTACCCTGGCATGTTGAGTTAGTTTGTAGCATGTTGGCTTCCTTGGGTGCTGGAATCACCTGTTTCCTTTGTATGTCTATTGTACAGATGGGATCTCTAGCATAGGCCCCGGCCTACTCTAGGGACTATAAAACCCCAGAAAGAGAAAATGATCCCCACAAACAGCACCACTGATGCGTGGGATTCCTTCCAGATAGTGATAGTCCTTGGAGTTGACGGCAAGTCCAACCTCTTCTGGTACCTGCAAAAGTCCTCCAAGAGGATCCCCAGAAGGAAGTTCCGATGCTCAAGTCAGTGATTGATTTTGCTTTTGTATTTACGGGAGTAGAGATTATTTTTCTTGTTTGGCGTTCTCTAACTTTATTTATAGATAATTGATCGTGTGTCCGTGGCTCGTATATTGCACTCCCATCTCCTAGATCGTGGTCTAGCAGAGGACATCGTGGTGAGTGGTGTCTTTCCGCCATTCTCGGATTGGTTACTTTTTGGAGAAGCGTGTGGTTGACCTATGTGTGCATAACGAGCCAGTTTAGCAAGGTAACTTCTATATTGAAGCTACGTAAGTCATGTATATACCACAGAATAGTTTCAAAAAGCACCCGACAAAGAAATAATATCACTCTCAATCTGCATAATATGGAATAGTATATGAAAACAACAAAATCTCAAAAAATATATTTTTTAAAATACAAAATCTCAAAATATTTGAAAATAAAGATGTGGAACCAACAACATCAGCAGTACCAGACATTGATGACATTGCAGAATATCCAATTAGGGACCCGATCTAAGATGAATCCCACACAACCGCACAATGACATCCCTCAAAGACAAAGAAAATGCGGCGGCAGCCTGGACAATCACATACCCAGGCAGTACGTTTATGACAAACCAACAACCTTTATATTAGATCCATAATTAAAATGTTTGGATGGTCCCCAACATATATCAAATTACCATATTTTGGTTCCCATTCGCAAAATCACTCCCATTTGGTACCCTACAAACTCAAAATAATTTGTTTGGTCCAAAATCCCATTTTCAAGTGGTATTCTGTCAAATTTCTGGTATTTCCAGGGGTAAAATAGTAATTTTACCCCTAAATTTAAAAAAATGGCAATTAGGTTTCCGCCCCACTGCTAAAATCCACCCTTCGAACTCAACCGACCACCACCCCAGTTTGGTCGTTTTGTTTAGGGTTTATGAAAAAAAAATCCTCCTCCGTCGGCGCTGTCTTCTTCGCGAGTTGCCGGATTTCGCCAAGCTTCTTCTTCAGCCTCCGCCGCCGAGCTTCTTCTTCCGGCCTCCACCTCTCCTTCATTCCCCGCCATTAGCCAACCACCAAAATCCTAATTGCCAAACTGGGCGGATCCGCGGATCGATGAAGCTCCGTGGATTGGGTGGTGGTAGATCGGTTGAGCTCGGAGGGTGGATTTAGGCGGCGGAGTGGCGCGGAAACCTAATTGCCATTATATTTTTTACCAGAAATTTGACAGAAAATCGCTTGGAAATGGGATTGAGGACCAAACAAATCATTTTGAGTTTGTAGGGTACCAAATGAGAGTGATTTTGTGAATGGGGACCAAAATATGATAGTTTGATATATGTTGGGGACCATCCAATCATTTTAATCTAGATCCATTTCCCAACACAATCACCTTTGTATGCAGAAACATACGACTGCCTAAGAGGTATACAAGCAGTTCTAAATCAAAACATTAACTCACTGTCCGTACAATCTGATTGTGAGGTACTCCCATCCCTTCGCCCGACCAGGTGAGATCATATTTTTGTCTCAGGTCTATTTGTACTTATACTTTTTTTATACTATTTTCTATTAAAATTTGATCACATATATAAATAGATATATGAACAACAATATTATCGTATATGATATTGTTGAATTTTCCGTTACAAGTAATTTTTAAATATTAACTTTTTATTTGCCGTTATTATACGTAGATAAATATATTAATGACCAAACATATTTTTTGAATAGCATGACAATAATTGCACTGCAAAAAGAGTTGGGGACGAAGGTGTTGGAAAATAATGGTTAAATGGTTGAAATTTGTCAACTTTTGGGCATCGTTTTGAGTGAGACCCAAATGGATTTAGGGTCATTCGATGTCATTTTTGGGTTCTCCTTCGCGAGTACTATAAAATTGACTATTTAAACTCTCAAAACAGATCAAGGGTGAATGAGATATGGATGTTCGAAATGTCACACTTGAAAGAGAAAAAATTGGGCGGAAATTGCCCAGATTAATTTTTCTATGGACTGTCTAAAATGCATATGGACCGCGTAAAATCTCTAGAAGGCCCAACCGTGTAATATATATGGAATTTCTTGTGTGTAATTCTTAAGAGATAAGAACGAAAAGATTCCATGTTTTGTGTATATCTTTTCTGAAATGAATATGTGGTTTACCATGTTTAATACGCTGAACAATATTGTGCAAATATTTCTTTCATTTCCACCAGATTTAATTTGAGTATTCTGGGAATATTCTTTAATTTGATGAGTTGGTAATTGGAGAATATTTTTTCTCTAATTACAAAAAATCAGAATATCACATTTCCATGATTAGGGTGTGATAGAGCAGTATAAATAGAGTCTCTAAGTCAGTCAGGATACTCGTACCATTTCTCAAGCCTCTCCATATTATAAACTTGAGTCTTCTTTCTGTATTTCTCGAAGTTTCCTTCCATTGCTTTGTCGGTGATAGTCCTTTGGGCATTGCATGAATCCGAGGTAACTCTTACGTGTAATTGTTACTTACGATGATTTTATCCTAGGGAACGATGTCCACAACGAGATTCATTCATTTCAAGGGCAACGAGTTTACTCGTGACTCCATCACTTTGTTTTGCTTGAAAAATAATTTCTTTAATGTTAATATATTGCATGTGTGCTTTAATTATTTGTAATTTAAGATTTTCAATTGTATGCCTGAATGATTAATAAAAGTTTATTATTCTTGCATATGTAAATTGGTCGTTCAATTTTCATTATTTAATTTCAGCATTATAACATCAATATATGTTCAACAAGTATTACCTTAGGCGCTGTTACATTAGATCTAGCTTAGAGAAAGATTTGCAGCCTCAGAATCAATAAAAAAATAGGCTACATGAGCATAGAAAGAGAAAACTCAAATGGAAGCTGGTACCTAACATAGTAAACATTGCCAAAAACCGAGCATTGGACAATGAAGAACAATCAAGGTCATGAGAAGTCGATTTCATGTCTTATAGATTTAAATAAAGTAATTAAATCCTTAACATAAAGTAATTACCCGGTCCCTCTAATAAGTGTGTATGTTATTGTGAAAAAATGTTATATTTTGTTATGTTTTGATAATGGAAATGTGATTAAATATCAGGGAATGATATAAATGTGAGTAAAATAGAACATTATTCGAAAAGTATAGGAGTGACTTAGGCTTCGGTCTTTCAGTTTTAATCCTACTTCAATTCATCGGTAGTGAGTAATAAGTTACCGATAGTTTAAATCAGTTCAATCCAACATCCTAAAGAAAATGGTAGCAGTAAGCAATTCTTAGACAGCAAAGAAAGATACTAAACTGAAGTATTGAATCCACTTCCCAAATATGTCATAAGAACTTGTTCCCAAGACCCTGTATTCCAAACAACAAAGAAACCTGAAAAATCAAAGCTGAAAGCAATAAGTCGAAAAGAAGTTCTCGCTCCTCATTACCTCCCCTTCATTGGCTCCTTTTACAAGCACGACAATATCAACAAACTCAATAGAAGCCGGAACTATTTTCTGTGATTTGCTAATATCAGAAAGAACATGAAGACGAGGATCCAGAACAGGTACTTTCCCAACATTCAATTCGATAGTACAAAATGGAAAATTGGCAGCTTGAGCCTTGCCACTGTCAACCTGAAATACATCAGCACATAACAAAACCCTGAATCCCCAATTCACAATCTTTACAAATGCCAAGAAAAATAGCAGAATATCCATCATTGTCAAACTTAAAACAATGCAAAACGATCATCCTTAATCTTTATAGTGGCAAAGAAAATGCGAAGTGAAAAAACCATATCTTCTAGCCAACTTCCAATCCCATTCAACATCATCTCCCTAACACACTCAAATCTATATCAGTGAACCCCAAAATCGAAAGCCGCAATCCATACAACAATCTCATCCAACAAGCTACTCCAAACAAAATTAAGGCAAAAGTCACAATGATTAACACTGCAATTACAACTCCTACAAATTTCCAACATATCATCAACACATACACGCACAAAAATAGCTGAAAACCAAATAAAACCAGCAGTTTCTAGCATTGCATGAAGAAATAAACTGAATATCCAAAACTGCAGAGTGAATTGAAGACTCACGACAATGTGTTCAGTAAAAGTAGTGAGCAGTAACAGTGCAACCAAATACGCAGGTTTGAATTGTACATAACTGCTAAGCATTTCCTTGACATAGAACATATGTGGGAATTTCAGCATCAGCACACTTGAAAGAAAATGGACATGGCTGGGGAACTGAAATTGGCGATGAGAATTTAAGCCAAGAAGGTGAGGGCTGGGGACTGATCTTACCAAATATTTTACCATTGCCAATTTCTCCAGTTCTTGCTTCTTCAATGATCGTATCTACGACTGCATTTACCTGACAAATGGTCATGCAGCAGATTAGGACAGACAAGCAAATTACTCAAAGACACATCTCTCTGAAACAGTATTTTTGCTAGCTATCTCTTCAAGTCAGATACAAGGAAATAGAGGTATTCAACTGAGCATCGGAATGTAGGGTTAACAAGCTTCTAAGTCCTTTCATATAGTTCGGTCAGTACCTGGTCCTTGCTAACAACAATCTCCATCTTAACTTTTGCTACAAAGTTATCTTTGGTAAATTCAGAGCCTGTGTAACAGAAGGAAAAAAAAAGTAACATGCTATAAATAATGAAGACAAGAATCTGTAAGCCACAAAAGCAGAAGCTAGAAACCATTGGTTGCATCAGTCATAAAGAACGAAATCAGAAAGTTACAATACCCTTAAGTAACAAATAACCTACCAGCTTGCCTTTCAATCAAGCCACCTTGAGAACCAAAGCCCCTGACATCAAAACTGTCACACCACGGATGCCAATCTTTAGCAATGCCTTCATTTATGAAGTGTAACTGGTAAATACACATTTCATATGGAAAGGGATACATTCTTGAACAACTATTGTGAGCATTACATGCGAGAGGCCAAATTGTTGAAATCATTCAGCAAATAGTTTATGCAGCACAAGTATTCTAGGCGAAATAGGTAAATAATATTACGCCTCCCAAATGGGACTGCAGACGGTAAACCGCCTACTACAAAATGTTCACATCCTCCAAAAGTGAGGCCCAAATGAAACAAACCCAAGTGAAAGAAACCAAAATGAAACAACTGAAATGAATGAAAACACACCGCTACGGCCCAGGGGACATTCCCCCTGGACCGTAAGCTACAAAGACTGGTTCTACCTCAAACATCGAGGCCTTTCTAAAGTGGAAGTCTCCATAAGATCATTGTCCATCATGTCCTCTGCGTGCCAATGGGCGATGTCTATCACCCATCCATGCCAGTGTGTAGTCAACGCAAAGCAGCGTATAACTAGGTGCGCTTAAAAGCTGTCCACTGACCTAGGATATGTCGAACTTGGCAGCCCTCCAGAGATAACCGATGAACTCCTATGCATGTCAATTCCCGAAGCCAGTAGTAAGGGAATCGAAGCCGTAAGGTACACGCATTTTCCAGCCAAATGATACATCCAACCAAGGAATAAGTCCCAAAAATCACTCTACTTATGAGTCCAAGTGCACAAGAAAACACCTGGGCCCTGCTTGAATTTATGAAAAATGTGCTCATAAATTGAAACCAAATAGAGCAAGCCTTTCAGCCCAATTTTTGAGGAGGAATATTCCTTGAAGCCCATTAAATCCGTCAAGAAGTTCTCCAATGTGCAAGTAACATTCTCGGCCAAAGAAATTATAATCAGCCCATAACGGCTGGAGCAAAACAACTCGCTAGCCAATCACAAAGCTCCATAACCGCCTCAACAAAATGCTTCTCTTGCGCCACAAAATGCTCCACAAAAATGGCCAAACCACAAAGCAACTTGCTTGGGCCAAAGAAAGTTAATTCAGCCCAAGACAATTGCCTAACCAAGCATGAGAAATAGCCTAGGGTCATCAGACCCGAATGTGAAACTCGCGGGTCATGAATACCCGGCCGCCGACCCGGACGCACAAAACCCTAGTTGATGATGTTGCGCCTCCATCCCGTTTACTCTGTTCGGGTAAAAAAAACCCACCTGCGCGACCCGCGAAATCTACCCAAACCCTTGTGAACCCTACCTGCTTTGTCCTGCGCCTCCGCCCCGTTTTGTGCCTTTCGGGTCAAAAGACCCAGCTGCGCGCCCGGTTTCCAGTAGCCCTAGTCCGCCGGAGATTAGCCCAGATCTCGCCGTGTTTCCATTGTTGCCGGAAAGGACCCAAGCCGGAAATTGCATCAAACGTTGATGAGCAAAGTGGAACCCATCAGAACATGACAAGATACATCATGCTTTGAGCAAACCGAGTGAAATCTGGGCAAAAATCCCCCTCCCACGACAAGATGAGCCGTGTTTGAAGCATATCCTCGCCGGGAAAAGTCACCGGAAAACCGAGGCAAAAATGCTTCCTGGAAGCCGAACTAGAGAGTACCAAAATCCAAGGAAAATCATCCTTAATCTTCAAGAAGTGAAGCAGCAACTCACCAAACAAACAACTCAAAACATCTATAACCCAACACCAACCAAATTTCCGAGTTTCAAACAGCCAAAGTCATAGAAATTCTTCACTCAAATCCATCGATTTTCATCATAAATTTGTGGGCATAAGAAAACCCAGTCAAAACCACAGCCAAGTACACCATGTTGATTATAATTCGAGCAGATAATGAGCAAAAATCATCCATAATTTCAACCAAAACCGAGACCCATCAGAATTGTTCTTCATCACACAAAAACTCAAACTCATCCGAAACAAAAACTGACCACAACCATCATCATGAAAAATTCCTCCCTCAAGTCCATCGTTTTGAATCATAAAGTTGTGGGCATAAAGAAACCCAATCAAAAACACAGCCAATTACACCATGTTGATTCAAAACAAGTAGAATCTAAGCAAAAAATTATCCATAAATTCAGCCAAACTTTGAAGCCACAAAAACAAATTCTTCAATTCTTAACAATCCGAGGTTAACCCTCCAATTCTTCAAATCTGACCAACCAAAGTAGAGAAAAATCAGATCTAAAAACTTACATCTTGTGTTGCTCTCTCTGAATCTGTCAATGCTCCGACAGTTTCAAAAACCGAATTGTTCCAACTCAAATCTCCACAATGCTGCCATGAAGATTCCACGAGAAGAATTGTTCATCTTCCCCAATACCAGATCCGAAAATTCTTCTAAAAACCATCAAAAGATGCCCGGCGAGGAATCCAACAAGATTGTTGGATTCCTCGCCGGAAGAGCTCGGATTAGAGGGGGAAAATGCAAGAATTAATGGAGAAAAGATGGCCTAGATTATCTAGGAGGGGACACACCCTTTTTCTCCGGAGCTTTTTTCTGCCTCTATTACTGAGAGCTCTTTCTAGATTCTACAGCACTAGGTCAAAGGACGACGGGAGAAACTAGGTCAAAGGACGGATCAAGAAAATGATAAGTTGAGGTGGAGACACTGACTGACTCAGAGAAAGGAAAGACTGTTTCATCGAATGTGACATGACGGGACACAGTAACCTTTCCAGTGGATAGAGCAAGACAACGATATCCTCGGAATTGGTTTGGATAACCGAGGAAGACACAACGAGAAGAGCGAGATGATAGTTTGTGGGGCATTTTGGCAGAAAGGTTGGGGTAACAGGCACAACCGAAAACACGGAGATGGTCATATGTAGGTTCTTTGAGAAATAGCACGGAAGCGGGAGAGCAGAAAGCAAGGACTTTAGTGGGTAGGATGTTGTGGAGGTGAGCAGCAGTGTGTAGAGCTTCCACCCAGAAGGTTGGCGGAAGAGACGCATGATATAGCAGAGCTAGAATGATTTCATTTAGACGACGAATCATGCGTTTAGCTTTACCATTTTGAGAGGAAGTTTGTGGGGCGGAATACCGGAAGACTAGGCCGTGTTTCGCGGCAAAGTCATGGAAATAGGAGTTATCAAATTCGCGACCAAGATCGCATTGAAATGATTTTATTTTGCGCTGAAATTGGGTTTGAACATAAGCATGAAATTGCACAAATTTTGAGAACACCTCGGACTTAAATTTTAGAGGATAAACCCACACATAGTGAGTAAAATTATCAATGAAAACCAAGTAATATTTGTAATTTGTTTTACTTAAAACGGGTGATGTCCACAAATCACTATGAATAATATCAAATGGAGAAACAGTGGTGGAAGTAGAATAAAAAAACTGAAGTCGTTTATGTTTACTGATCTGACAAGAGTTACATAGAATGGAGCTAGGCTCTTTATTGAAAGAAATGCATGACCGAGATCGGAGATGATGAAGAACAGGGGAACCAGGGTGGCCAAGACGTGACTGCCACATGTCCGGGGCAAAAGTGGCAAAAGACTGAGCAGGCGTGGAAGCGGAAATAGACGACTGATAGGGTGACACGGGATAAAGATCGCCTGCACTATTGCTCCTCAAAATAGTCTCCCCATTCTGAGAATCCTTCACAGAGAAACCAAGTGGGTCAAACTCAACGGTCACATTATTATCTTTTGTAAACTGACGAACTGAGATAAGGTTTTTGACAATGTGTGGGGTATGTAGAACATTGGTAAGATGTAAGGTACGGCTTGGGGTATGCAGCACAAGTATTCTAAATTGTGCAATTAGTGAATGAAATTGACAAACAAAAGGCATGGCAGTGAATGGAAAAAATGCGCATGTGAGTTATTCAGACAAGAGAAGGCTATTTAAGCACATGCAAGTACCGTATAACTGCATAATTGAGCTGCAATAACATTTAAAAGGACAAAACTGGTAGTGTAATTAGCTCACCTGATTCATAGTTTAGGTATTCAGTTACACTGATGGTTTTCATCAATGTCCAGTCTTCCCCAGTTCCTAAAAGTGTAGATGGGAACATAACCTGCAAATATAAATTTACATCACTCACTCAAATGAATGATTTGAAAGCAGAAAAGTAAACTGACTTAGTAACTTCCTATTTGAAAGTAAAACAAAAGCCACCTGCACATTTTGATCGATGACTGCCAAAAGGATCAATATCTGACAATGAAGACACACCGGCATCGGTTTTCATAAGCTCCTATCACTGATTTTCTATTTTAACAACTTAGTTTAATACATGTTACATGTATCCTCGTTTGATTTGACCATGAACCAAAATATGTAACCTAACCAGGCAAAAACCTTGTAAGGGGAACTTAGTTTACTACGCATGGTTTTTGCATCTCAAGTGTATCCTAACTTGAATTTGAGCATATGCTTTTAAGCATCAATAACAGCAATAAGCTTAAATGTATTTGCTGGATCAGCAAAATCAGAAGCAAAAAGAGAAACATGCAAGGCTGAACCCGAGCTCTAATCGTAACTGAAACCTATCAAAACCGAGACTGAAACCATGGGCTAAATCAGGCCTAAATCCAGAACAGAATTCAGGACTGAAAGCAGAACTAAAATAAGGACGGAAACCAGAATAAAATCTTCTCCAAAGAAGCAAAAAATCAGAAACATAATCAAACCCAAAAACATAATCAAAATCAATCTCATCACAAAAAAAACCTTTAATCAAAGAACCCAAAATTGAATCCCTACTTCTTTGATCCATGGACTATGATTTGCTCTCTGGGTATATTATCCTCCTGCATTAAAAAACAATCCATTTCACAAGGATCATCAGAATCCACCTCAGAAGAACCGCACAGAGATTAAAATTTTGGATGAAAACATCAACCATTTCACAAAGATCATCAGAACCTATGTTAGAAAATCAAGAACAGCATCAACAGATTACAACTCTTCATAAAAGCAACCACCATTTCACAAAGATCATGAGACCATCCCTGAAAACCAAAAACATCATTGAAAAAAAATCAAAACTTTGGATCAAAACAAGAATCATTTCACAAAGATCATCAGAACCCACCTCAGAAAACCAAAAAAATATCATCAAAAAATACAAATTTGGATTAAAAATTTAAAACAAACACATAAAAAAAAACAGCATACCTCTTGTAACCATGACACAATAAGCCTCTCCTACTGCTTCCCCACTTGTTCTTGGTGTTAACTACTGCTACCACCAGTATCAGTATGAAACCTGATTCATAGTCATCGAAATGCACTCCAGCAAACAAATTAAAACCCAGAGTTCAAAAAGCACAAAACAAAAACAGAAAGGACACAAACGAACAAAAACAAGAAAAGAAGGAGGCAAAGCACGTGGAGGGCTAAAAAAGAACGTGTTTTGAGAGCGACCCAGATGAAGAAAAGGGTTTCGTTACCGATAGGCGGGATTCGGGAGCTTCGTTGTAGATCCGAGAACAGAGTGTGTGAAGAGGTTGGAGGGATTTGACGCGTAGATTTGGAAAAGAGTAAAGAGTCCAATGAAAAAGAAAATTACCTTCGCTTCGCCCTTCTCCTCACATACCTCACCCTGACATGGAACAGTAACATCTCTTGAACCATTAACATCTCCTTCATTGACCATTTCCTT
>JAULKK010093646.1:0-17757 GCA_032355705.1 Rubia peregrina
TTCCACATAGATGTTAGGCATCTAATAATCAATTACACACAGCTGCGATCGGATCATCAATCCGACCACGTGTTAGGAATAATCATTGTTGGTAAAATAGGCCTTGGGGGTGGGTTAGGGGAGGGGTTTCTTACAACTACTAGCATGCAATTCAAGAGAGAATAAACTATATAAACTAGCGCCTATGGAATATTTTCATGACATGATTAATGTTGTTTCGATCCTGGACTTCATCACACATAAGAACTATAAACATATTCTAATGTTTGTGACACGTGGTGTAGTCAATGGTAAACACTTCCTCATACCTGTCATGTAATCTTCCATCGACTTTGCCTCCGTAATTAGGGGAGTGCAATAACTTCCCTGCTAGCTGTAAAGATCTTAATCCCCCCGTGCTCTTATGTTTTGAGAACTACACTGCGAATGCTTCTCCCTGTGCTTAAAAAGTCAAAGGGGGTGAAACATCTATCGATGGATCTAGGGTTGCAAAGCTAACCCTAGTTTGCTACATTAACTATCTCTACCCATAACCCATACGACCAACTCGCAGGCTTACTAGTGTATGGTCGATCATAACATTGACTCGGAAACCAATGTGCACACACCTACATGGTTCCAGACTATCGTTACCCCAAGCACATCTAGGTTTCCTTCCCCAGGGGGGTATTAATAATTTCACCAACATGAACGTAGACTACGGTGTGTGCTAACTTAGTGTGACAATCATGCAATTAAAAAGAACATGAAGAACAATCTAACATAATAATCACAAAACACATAGAAATAAGAAGATCTAAGAAATCTCACAAAATAAGCATTAAATACATGAATAAAAATAAATCCCTAAGTTAATTAACTACTCCTTAAGAATTGAACCAAAATATTTCACTCAATGCCTTTGGGCAAAAGCAAAATAAAGAGATGAGAGAAAAATAACCTAGAGAGAAGGAAGAAGAGTTTCTCTCTCTAACCTACTCTTGATGTCTAAAAATGAGCATAAAGTTGAACTCTAGTAGACAAAGATCCATAGGGAATTAAGCCATGAAATAGGCCCAAAATGGCCTAGAAACCCTAGCAACCGCAATTTACATAGCTAGTAGAAAACTGCACAGCCGTGCTGGCGTAGGGCATACACCACGGCACATTCTTGCAGCCTCATGCAACGCGGGCCGCATAGAATGACACGGGCCATGCAACCTTGTGCAGAAGGTGGTGTCGCACGGACCTACATGGGTTGTGAGCTTGTGCTTGGTCTGGAACTTCTTATTTGCGCACCCCGTGTCGTTTGGCGCGGCCCTCGACTGGAAAGATTTTTTCTAAGAAAATCAGTGTGGGTCATGCTATTTTTCACACCCCATGGGCTGGTCTTCACTTTAGGAATTTGTAACGGCACGGACCTTGCAAAATGAGCTGGTCTACACCATCCTTAGCCAATTTGGGAGTGATTTTGAGCATGGGCACCACGGCCTGCACGAAGGTGCACGGCCTGTGTAAGGTCATGTTGCACAGCCCGTGTAAATTTTCACGGGCCGTACTAGCCCCTTCGCATGGACTATGCATGAATGGTGTTGGCTCGTGTATGACTCGTGTCAACCGACTGCTTCGATCGGTTGGCAACTGTTTTCCGTTCTTGGCCTTCTTGAACTTCAAATCCCCATTTTCTGGGCTCAATTCCATCTACTACCATGCTTTGGAGTACGTGGCCTTCAATTTACTATCATTCTAGTGAATAGCCTTCGACGGCTTCTACCATTCTTGTGAATGACCTTCAAATATCTTCTACTACCCTCGTGGATGGTCTTCTACAAAATGATGATGAAAAATTACTCATGAGCCACTTACTTGTACAAAGGAGAATCTAGGTGATCATGAATACCATTAGCTTCAATTAAGTCTACAAAACTCGCGATTTAGACAAGAAACCCATAATGGTCGTCTAAACCCTTTGTCATGTAAACCTAACTAAACCTAGCAATCAACCAAAGAAAACATGATAATAAGTGTGCCGAATGCATTGGTTAACAAATGCATAAATGTGCACATCAATCCCCCCACGCTTAAACCTTTACTCATCCCCGAGTAAACAAAAACAAGAGAAGATCCAAGCGGTATGTAGCGTGCAGAGATAAGTTAACCAATACATTCAACTTATTCCTAAGTTACCCTGGTTCTCCCAAAGATTGCAAGAATTTCACAACTCTCATTCTCCCCGAAGATGCTAAAGTAGCCTATCCACCAAAAATACATAAAATAAAGACGGGGAAAAGCAAAGTAGAATGATAAATGCTAAACTAGTTTACTCCACCGAAAACAATCCAAGAGATGTTGATGAAGAAACCTCCAAAGATGGCCAAAATATGTTCAAATTCCGTTTCTGATTTCTCTAAATTTCTCTCATTTTGCCTAGAAGCCCTTTCGTATTTTCATCCTAGCATTCACACATGTTGAGCTCACATCTCCCCCTTTTCCACACGGCCTCTCATTTTTGCCTAGGTTTTCCAACCTAGTCGGGCCTAGCGTCTCATTTTTACCTAGGTCTTTGGACCTATCCATCCTTTCTTCCCATTTTTGCCTAAGTTGCCCTTTCGGGTTTCCAACTTAGCTGGGTATTTTTCTCTTTTTTTTCCAATTTTTTTGTGTAGCACAAAATGCCCCAAAGTTGGGATTGTTACTACAAAAAGATCATGGAAAACAAAAAATTACACCACCAAAAGTTTAATCCCAAAAATTCCCCAACAAAAACAAAGTGATGGCACCCTAAAGATCACTACACCAAAAACTCTACCAAAATCCCCAAAACCACGGATAGTACCAAAAACACAAAACAAAACGATACCAAAAACAAAAAGGAATCCCAGGATTAAAACTCCTAAGTGTTTCACTATTCCCTATCCACCCACACTTAAACTTGACATTGTCCCCAATTCAATGAAATGATAAGAAACATGAGTGGGAAGGATAAAAGTAGTGGAAATCACTCATGTGGCTCTGAAGGGTCCCTCCTCAAGTGCCTTGTCTTGTGTCTCCTTCTCTCCTCAAATAGTGGAAATTACTCATTTGGAGCATTTCTTGCCTCTCAATCAATTGCTCGATGGCTTCTTCTTGGACATTTTCTCTCTCATCCGCAATGGTGAACTCCTCCTTTATTTCATGATTGATAGACTCCAACCTAGACCCCAAAAAATGCATGGTACCCTCCATAGAGCTTAGCCTACTCCCAGATTATTCCAACCTCATGCTCATTCCGGCCACCGCATGACCAATGTCCCACATAAGTTGGGTAGAGCTTGTAAGGTGTTCCCCGAATATGTGGAATTGCTCGAGGACATCTGTGGGTAGCCGAGTATTGCTAGGCGGTACCCTAAAAAAATCTCATTGTCATCCTCTTCGACATCTATACCGGATTTGATAGGATTCGGTAGAATTCCTTTTCAAACCTTGGATCAGGGGCTAGGAAGAGGTCATGACATTGCACACCGGGGAGCCGCCATAAAAATTTATCTACCGAGGTCATGGTAGCTACCATAGATGCTCTCGCCCGCTTGTCTATTGGGTACTTCCCGAACGTGCCAAATTTGCTAAGGTGATTAGAAAAGGAACCAGATGGCCTAAGTTCTGGGCTAAAATACGACCATGCCACCTATAGATATCTTGCCACCCTTCTTGTTTCCTATGGAAATGCATTTCTCCACGAAAGACGCCACCATGTGGGGTAGAAATTCCCCTCTGGAGTAATTGTCCAAAGAACTCGGACATCCAAACCAGGACACTGTGAAATCTCCCCATGACATAATACTTCCATGGACAATAATTGCTGAACATATCGCAATGGCAGATAGACAATCGTGAGATGCTTCCTTTATGTGCCAAAAAGAATTCTCCAAAAATTGCTCAATGAAAATAGAAGACCTTGTCAGTGTGTCCTCAGAATCTGCCTCCCGTACTTCAACCCAAAAGCTTGGACAATGTCCCAATGTGACATAGTGACTCTTTATCATCCAAATGAAAATGGATGTTTCTCCTCCCCTCATTGTCCTTCGATTGATCCAAGGTTTCCAATAACTCCAAAGTCTACCGTATGTAAGTCTTGGAATGCTTGTCCAAGAAACCCTCTAGGCCTATTCAGCTTAGCAAATAAGTGACGGGCTCCAGTAGACCTAGAGCTCCCAAGGTCTCTTTGTAAGCAAACTTTGTCTCCAATATGGTTCACTTTGGGCATCTCAAGCACTTTCACCTCCGGGTCACACTCCCAGGAATGGTGGTCAACCAGCACAAGCAAAGTTAGGAGGAAGGGAAATCGTCAGCTCTTGTCTCCCAACCTTGGCTGATTTCTTCCATTTTTCACTCCGGGAAGTAGTTCCTTTTTCCGACCTATTCCTTTTTGGAGCCATCCTATCATAACAAGAATAAAGTGGCAAAGAAATAATATTCAAAGGCATGCATCATGTATCATCCAAGAAGAACACTTCTTTCTAAATAGCCAAAACATTCCAAATCATGTTATCTCAATATAAAGGCTATTAATTCAAAAACAATTCTCCCTAAACAACATATTCATGGAAAATAATAATATTCCATCAATGATATTATGAAATAAATAATCATTCCTTCTAAACCACCTTGTAAAGTGAATATCACATCATCAAAGAATAAGTACAATGTTTCCCTCACACTTAGTTTAACACAAGATCATTCACATAGGTAAAAAATTTCCTCAAAAAATTTCAACAATTTTTTGAGTTTCTCGTCACATCATTATCATGATAAATATATAAAGTAAACATGAAGCTCGAAGGATTACCAGGAATTTGAAGCCAAGAGATGAAAAATACACACAAGAAGAAGCAAAAAATGCTAATTTTTGACAAAAAGTGCTTCAATTTTCGAGTTTCACCAAGAGGGAGTGAGAGTGAGTGTTTTTGAGAGATTTAGATAAGTAAATGATTCCTATGGGTGAGAAAATGTATTATGGATCATTATTTTAAGCAAATAAAGTGATTTAGAAAGGAGGTACAAATGAGATAAGGATGACATTTTTGAAATTACAGAATTAAAGGGAAAAAAGTACCAATCTATTTGTGCATAAGGGAGATTTTGGTGTACTATTTATACCCACATTTGAAGGAAACAAAGGTTTTATTGAATTAATGGGCCAAAATTTGCATGTTTTGGGTTAAAATTTAAATTTTCGCAAATATGCATTTTTTACCTAAAAATCCCAATCACAAGAGGCCTGACATGTGGCCAGCCTCGTGCTGGCTCATGCATGACACGAGGCCACCTTCGTGTAAACAAGGGTTAGCACGAAGCACCCCTCATGCAAAAGGGACTTGCACGAGGCTACCCTGTGAATAGTGTCATTCTTTCCTTCTTCCTCCCTTTTCCGAAGAAACTTTGTCACCTAACAAGCCCTATATCCTTCCAACCAAAAAGAACGAGACTCGAACTACAATTCATCAATAAAAAATAATTTCATCTCAAAATCCTTTGTCACAACTAAAACATGAAAAATCTATTTACTAAAGGATATAAAAAACAAAGCAAGAATGAGCACCGTATTTTTTATTGTTATCCTCATGACTTATTTTTTTTCATGTTAGTGAGCATAGAAAACAATCCAAGATAGATAAATCAACACTAATATCATACAAAGCAATAGTCTCATCGACATGATCATCACAATTGAAGAGCAAGGTAGGATTCCTTTCATCACTCTCATAGTTATCGAAAATATCATCAACTAGGCTATCATCATCACTCTTACCAAGAGTGTTATCAAGGAAATCATCACTATCTATCATGCAAGATTTCTCATGTTGAGAAATATTTTCACATAAGGTCATATTTTTACACACAAGACATGGATTAGGTGAATCATGATTAGATTTGTAAATATCAAAACCTACCCTATCCATGTTATCCTCTAAGGTTAGTGTTCCTGAATGAAAATCTTAGTCCTTGATATTTTAAGAAAAGGTCTCTCCAAAATTATTTAGGGTGCACCATCATCGTGCGGAACATCAAAGACATAAAAGTCCATTGGAAACACCAAATTGCCAACTCGAACTATAACATCCTTTACTAGACCCTGAGGGCTAGCTTGGGAGTGATCGGCCATTTGGAAAATTACCCTAGTTGCTTTAATTTCAAATATTTCTAGGTTCTCATAAATGCAAGAAGGGATGACATTAATATAGGCTTCTAGATCAATCATAGCATTCTTCACCAATTTACCACTAGGGAAAATTTCTATGATTTACAGTAGCAACTCCCCCTACTTTCAATTTTCCTTACTTTCTAAGTGGTTTGTTACTCTTTTTAGTGCATGCAACTTTCAAGAATTTAGCATAAGAAGGCACATTCTCAATCAAGTCCAAGAGTGGAATGCTAACCTCAACCTTTTTGAAGATCTTACAGATGTGTTCATCATTGGTTGCAACCTTTGGCCTTTCCCTAAGTGCACTAGGGAAAGGGGGTGGAAGATTCACCCTCACTTCAGATGTTGGAAGTTTCTTGATAGGTTTCTCCTCTACAAACAATTACTGCTCCTCTAAGTTGGTTTTGTTACTTTTCACATTCAATTCGTCCTCTTGTAGAATATCATTCTTAGGCTTGTGTACCTCCTTGAGTACTTTGAATCAAGTCGTCCCATTTATTAACTTCAAAGCGCTCACATTCCTCAGATTGATCTCTAGTTGGAAAGAAAGCTTTCCAGGCTCTTTGGCTTCAAGTCGACTCACTAAGGTGGCAAGTTTTCCGACTTGAATTTAAAAATTCTTGATCCTTGAAAATGACCTCATCCCAAGATCTTCAATATCTCACATTGTGCACTCCGAAAAAACATCATGCTTCTTAGCCAATTGAGACATTGCTTCCAGTATTTCTTCTCGATCCAACTTGTAAAGTGAGGCGTTGTTGTTGGAAGGCTCTTCTCCTCTAGGATAGGGTTGAGGTGGAGCTTGTCCGCTTCGGTTGTACCCTTGCATTTGATTCTCCTCATACCAACGAAAGTTGGTGTGTTCACAATTCCCCGGGTTGAAGGTGTTTGCGTAGGGTTCTTGCCTTTCGCCTCCTTGGTTCCCACAGAACCCTTGTTGTGGCTCCCTACCAAACTATGGCCTATTTCAACCGTTATTGAAATCCAATGCATTGACTTCCTCCAAATCTTCCACCACTTGCGGGAAAACATCCGTGTCATGATCAAGGCTGAAAGTGCCACACACATTCACTTGTTCAACACTCCCTTTAATGAAATCTCTCATCATGGAAGCAAGAGCTTGGAATTGATCCTCTAACTTGGGAGAATGAGATGGTTCATCCTCGATCTTGTACCAAACTTCCTTGTACCATTTTCTATCTCTTTGAAGAGTGTCACTGCCTCCCTTGGGCTCTTGTTGGCGATTGAATCGTTGCAAGTGGCATTCACCATAGCAGCTCCCTTTCAATTGTTTCCCACAGCTTTGCCGTAGACACCAACCCTCCGAAAATGCCCTCAATTAGTATTTCCGTCCCATTAACATCCTCCACCATTTTATCCACCTTTCTCAACACAACATACAACGACCTCTCTTTGTCCTTTAGTTTCTTTAAACCCCAAAAAAACCTACTTCTCTCCAAGTTAAAATCATCCTTACTGCGTGCCACAAAGTCTACTACTAACTTCAGCTTCTTTTCCTATCGCTATGAAACACCATGTCTCTTCGCCGTTCAAGTTACATTGGATTGTATTTTTTGAAATTGTTGTGCATTATTGCTGCGGTGAAAATCACTAATAGTTTGTTTGAAATTTTTTAGCATTTGTGCACGTGCATGATTAATTTGGCACGAATAAAGTTCCAACAGTGCGGCATATTTTTGAAATTTTTTTTGGATAAAATATTTAGGTAGTAGTAATAAAAAAATTGAATTAAAGTTATTAACTTAATTATGAACTTTTAATGATATTCAAATCATACAATGTTTTTTTTGTTTTAACTTAATTCCCCATTGTACTACATTAACCTAAATGTGATTCTTACTTTTCGATTATATAAAAAAAATTCTATTATAGGATGAATTTGTTACAATATGAGTGTGTGTATCTTGTAATATTGTTTTAAAAAAGAAAAGATTTTGCTTTCAACATATGTAGCTCCCTTTCCTTTGCTTCCAACAACTTCTGCATAAACACCAACCCCTTGAAAATGCCCTCAATTTGTTTTTCCTTCCCTTTAACATGCTCCACCATTTCATCCAAACTACTCACCAACACATATAGAAACCTCTCTTGGTCCTCGAGTTTCTTTAATCCCCGAACGAACCTACTTCTCCTCGAGTTAAAATCCTCGTGACTGTGCGGCACAAAGTGTCCAACTAACTTCAATTTATCTGCCCGTCATCGTGAAACACCATGTCTCTTTACCATTCAAGTTACCTTGGGATTGTATGTACTGAAACAGTTGTGCATTATCGCTACGGTGTAAATCATTAGTAGTTTCTTAGATTTTTCACAGCATATGTGCACGCACATGATTATTTTGGTACGAATAAAGTTCCAACAGAGCGGTATATGTGCTCGTGAAAAAATTGTTTGAAATGTTTTTTTGGATAATATATTGAGATAGTAGTAACAAAGTTTTGGTGAATTAAAGTTATTAACTTAATTATGAACTGTTAAAAATATTGATATCATACATTTGTTTTGTTTTACTTGAATGCACCTAAATGTAATCCTTACTTTTCAATTACACACACACACACATATATATATTATAGGATTATTTTATTACAATATGAGTGGGTGTATCTTGCAATGTTGTTATAAAAAAGTCAAGATTTTGCTTTCAAAATATGGAGCTCCCTTTCCTTTGTTTCCAACAGCTTCTGCGTAGACACCAACCTTCCGAAAATGCGCTCAATTAGTTTTTCCATCCCATTAACGACATCCACCATTTTATCCACCTTTATTAACACCAGATAAATAAACCTCTCTTTTTCCTTCAGTTTATTTAATCCCCGAATAAACCTACTTCTCCCTGAGTTTAAATCCTCCTTAGCGCATGCCACAAAGTCTACTACTAACTTCAGCTTCTTTTCCCGTCACCGTTAAACACCATGTCTCTTTGCCATTCAAGTTACCTTAGAATTGTATTTATTGATATTTTTTCCCATTATTGCTACGGTGAAAATGATTAATTGTTTGTTCTAAATTTCATAGCATATGTGCACGTGCATAATAAATTTGGTACGAATTAAGTTCCAACAGTGCGGCATATGTGCTTGTGTAAAAATTGTTTGAAACCTTTTACTTGGGAATATATATTCATATAGTAGTAATAATTTTTTGTTGAATTAAATTTATTAACTTAATTGCAAACTTTTATTAATATTCAAATCATACATTGATTTATTATTTTTGTTTTATGTTAACTGAATGCCCTCTTGTACTACATTAACCTAAATGTGAAACTTACTTTTCAATTATGTAAAAAAAACTTTTATATGATGAATTTATTACAATATGAGTGGGTGTATCTTGCAATAATTGTTTTTAAAATTTAAATTTTGCTTTCAACATATGCAGCACCCTTTCTTTTGCTTCCAACAGTTTTTGTGTGAACACCAACCCTTCGGAAATGCCATCAATCAGTTTTCCCTATCATTAACATCCTTCACCATTTCATCCACACCGTTCACCACCACATATAGCAACCTCTCTTGTTCCTCAACTCTCTTTAATCACCGAACAAACCTACTTCTCTCTGAGTTAAACTCTTCCTGACTATGAGGCCAAAAGTATCCAACTAACTTCAACTTTTCTGCCCGTCATCGGGAAACACCACGTCTCTCTTCCATTCAAGTTACCGTTGGATTGTATTAATTGAAACGGCCGAGCATTATCGATACGATGTAAATCATTAATAGATTATTATAATTTTCATAGCATATGTGCACGTGCATGATTATTTTGGTGCAAATAAAGTTCCAACAGTGCGGCGTATGTGTTTGTGCCAAAATTGTTTGAAACATTTTTTTGATAATATATTCATATAGTAGTAGTAAATTTTTGGTGAATTAAAGTTATTAATATAAATGCAAACTTTTAATAATATTCAAATCATACATTGATTTTTTTTAAACGGATTACCCATTGTACCACATTAACCTAAATGCGATCCTTACTTTTCAATTAAATAAAAAAACTATTATAGGATGAATTTATTACAATACGAGTGGGTGTGTCTTCTAATATTTTTTAAATAAAAATGTTACGATTTTTCTTTCAACATACGCAGCTCCCTTTACTTTTTCTCCAATGGCTTCTGCATAGACACCAACCCTCCAAACATGTCCTCAATTAGTTTTTCCCTCCCATTAACATCCTCCATCATTTTATCAACCTTTCTCAACACCATATACAGAAACCTCTCCTTTTCCTTCAGTTACTTTAACCCCGAAAAACCTACTTCTCCCCGAGTTAAAATCCTCGTTACTGCGTGCCACATAATCTACTACAAACTTCAGCCTCTTTTCCAGTCACTGTGAAACACCACGTCTCCTTGCCATTCAAGTTACCTTGGGATTATATTTATTGAAATTGTTGTACATTATCTCTACGGTGAAAATCATTAATAGTTTGCCCAAATTTTCATAGCATATGGGCAAATGCATGATTAATTTGGTATGAATAAATTTCCAACAGTGTGGCATATGTGCTCGTGCAAAAATTGTTTGAAACCTTTTTTAGAAAAATATATTTAGATAGTAGTAATAAATATTTTGTGAATTAAAGTTATTAACTTAATTGCGAACTTTTAATAATATTCAAATCATACATTGATTTAGTATTTTTGTTTTATTTTTACCGAATGCCCCCTTGTACTACATTAACATAAATTTGATCCTTACTTTTGAATTATTTATATAAATATATTATAGGATAAATTTGTTACAATATTAGTGGGTGTATCTTGCAATGTTTTTTTTATAAAAAAAAGTTAAGATTTTTCTTTCAACATATGCAGCTCCCTTTCCTTTGCTTCCAACAGTTTTTGCATAAACCCCAACCCTTCGAAAATTTCCTCAATTAGTTTTTCCCTCCCATTAACATCTTCCACCATTTTTCATCCACCTTGCTAACCACCTCATATAACAACCTCTCTTTGTCCCCGAGTTTCTTTATCCCCAAACAAACTTACTTCTCTCCGAATTAACATCCTCCCTATTGCGCAACACACAGTGTCCAACTAACTTCAACTACTCTGTCTGTCACCGTAAAACACCATGTCTCTCTCTCTCTCATTCAAGTTACCTTGGGATTGTATTTCTGGATACAGCTATTTATTATCGCTACGGAATCATTCAAAGTTTGTTAGAATGTTCACAGCATATGTCCATGCGCAGGATTATTTTGTTACGAATAAATTTCCAACAGTGCGACATATGTGCTCGTGCAAAATTTGTTTAAAACCTTTTTTTCTGAAAAATATATTCAGATAGTAGTAATTTATGGAGAACTAAAGTTATTAACTTAATTTCAAACTTTTAATACTATAGAAGTCATACATTGATGTATTATTTTTGTTTTATTTTAACTGAATACCCACTTCTACTATATTAACCTAAATATGATCCTTACTTTTCAATTCAATAACAAATATATTAAAGGATGAATTTATTACAATATGAGTGGGTGTATCTTGCAATGTTATTTTTTAAAATAATGTTAAAATTTTGCTTTTAACATATTCAGCTCCCTTTCCTTTGCTTCCAATAGCTTTTGCGTAAACACCAACCCTTCAAAAATTTCCTCAATTAGTTTTTCCCTCCCATTAACATTCTCGACCATTTCATCCACCTTGCTCACCACCACATATAACAACCTCTATTTGTCCTCGAGTTTCTTTTTCTTCTTTTTCCCAAAACAAACCTACTTCTCTCCGAGTTAAAATCCTCCCGAGTGTGTGGAACACAATGTCCAACTAACTTCAACTTCTCTTACCGTCACTGTGAAGCACCATGTCTCTCTCCCATTCAAGTTACCTTGGGATTGTATGTATTGAAACAACTTTGCATTATCGCTCTATGGTGTAAATCATTAATAGTTTGTTAGAATTTTCACAGTATATGTCCACGCGCATGATTATTTTGGTACGAATAATTTCCAACATTTCGCCATATGTGCTCGTGCAAAAATTGTTTAAAACCTTTATTTGGAAAATAAATCCAGATATTAATAATTTTTTATGAATTAAAGTTATTGACTTTATTGCAAACTTTTAATAATATTCTAATCATACATTGATTTATTATTTTTCAACTATTTTAACTGAATGCCCCCTTGTACCATATTAACCTAAATATGATCCTTACTTGTCAACTATATAAAAAAATTATATTGTAGGATGAATTTGTTACAATATGAGTGGGTATATCTCGCATATATATATATATTTATAAAAAAAGTTAAAATTTAGTTTTTAACATATGCAACTCCCTTTCCTTTGCCTCAAACAGTTTCTGCGTAAACACCAACCCTCGGAAAATGCCCTCAATTAGTTTTTCCCTCCCATTAACATCCTTCACCATTCTAACCACATTTCTCAACACCACATACAACAAACTCTCTTTGTCCTTGATTTTCTTTAAACCCCGAACAAACCTACTTCTGCCCGAGTTAAAATCCTCCTTACCGCATGCCACAGAGTCTGCTACTAACTTTAGCTTCATGTCCAATCATTGTGAAACACCTTGTCTCTTAGCCATTCAAGTTACATTGGGATTATATTTATGTAAATTGTTGTACATTATCGCTACGGTGAAAATTATTAATAGTTTGTTCAAACTTTATAGAATATGTGCCCGTGCATGATGAATTTGGTACGAATAAAGTTCCAACAGTGATGCATAGGTGCTCGTGTAAAAAAATTGTTTTTTTGGACTTCATATTCAGATAGTAGTAATAAATATTTACTGAATTAATGTTATCACTTAACTGTGAACCTTGATAATATTCAAATCATACATTGATTTATTATTTTTATTTTATTTTAACTGAATGCCCCTTGTACTATATTAACCTAAATGTGATCCTTACTTTTCAGTTATATCAAAAAAAATCTATTGTAGGATGAATTTATTACGATATGAGTGGGTGTATCTCGCGATGTTTTTTTTTAAAAGTTAAAATTTCGCTTTCAACATATGCAGCTCTGTTTCCTTTGCTTCCAATAGGTTTTGCATAAACACCAACCCTTCGAAAATTCCCTCAATTAGTATTTCCCTGTCATTAGCATCCTCCACCATTTCATCCACCTTGCTCACCACCACATATAACAACCTATTTTTGTCCTCGAGTTTCTTTATCCCGAAACAAGCCTACTTCTCCCTGAGTTAAAATCCTCCGAATGTGCGACACAGTGTCCAACTAACTTCAACGTTTCTGCCCGTCAACGTGAAACACCATGTCTCTCTTCCATTCAAGTTACCTTGGGATCGTATTTATTGAAATGACTGTGCATTATAGCAAAGATGTAAATCATATATCGAATGCCCCCTTGTACTACATTAATCTAAATGTGATCCTTACTTTTAAATTATATATAAAAAAAATTATAGAACCAATTTGTTTCAATATAAGTGGGTGTACCTTGCAATATTTTGTTTTAAGAATAGTTAAAGTTTAGTTTTGAACATATGCTGCTCCATTTCCTTTGCTTCAAACAGCTTTTGCGTAGACATCAACCCTCCAAAAATGCCCTCAATTAATTTTTCCCTTCCGTTAACATCCTACACAATTTTATCCAGTTTTCTCTACACCACATACAACAACCTCTCTTTGTTGTTGAGTTTCTTTAAACCCCAAAGAATCTTGCTTCTCCCCGAGTTAATATGCTCCTTACTACATGCCACAGAATCTACCACTAACTTCAGCATCTTTTCCCATCATTGTGAAACACCATGTCTCTTTTCCATTCAAGTTACCTTGGGATTGTATTTATTGAAATTGTCGTGCATTATCGCTAGGGTGAAAATCATTAATAGTCCATTCGAACTTTCATAGCATATGTGCACTTGCATGATTAATTTGGTATGAATAAAGTTCCAACAGTGCGGCATAGGCTCTCGTGCAAAATTTTTGTTTGAAACCTTTTTTTGGATAATATATTCAGATTTTAGTAATAAATTCTTGGTGAATTAAATTTATTAACTTAATTGCGAACTTTGATAATATTCAAATCAAACATTGATTTATTAATTTTGTTTTATCATAACTAAATGACCCTGTCCTTACTTTTCAATTATATAAAAAAAATTATTATAGGATGAATTTATTACAATATGAGTGGGTGTAACTTGCAATGTTTATTTTAAAAAGTTAAAATTTAGCTTTCAATAAATGCATCTCCCTTTCCTTTGCTTCCAATTGCTTTTGCGTAAAGACCAACCCTTCGAAAGTTCTCTCAATTAGTTTTTCTGTGCCATTAACATTCTCTACCATTTCATCCACCTTGCTCTCCACCACATATTACAAAGTCTCTTTGTCCTCAACTTTCTCTATCTCCAAAAAATGTATCTCTCACTGAGTTAAAATCTTCCCGACTACGCGGCACATAGTGTCTAACTAACTTCAACTTCTCCGCCCGTCAACGTGAAACACCTTGTCTCTCGGCCATTCAAGTTACATTGGGATTGTATTTATTGAAATGACAGTGCATTATCGCTACGCTGTAATTCATTAATAGTTTTTTAGAATTTTCACAACATATGTGCACGTGCATGATTATTTTGATATGAATAAAGTTCCAACAGTGCGTCATATGTGCTCGTGGAAAAATGGGTCAATTAAAGTTATTAACTGAATTGTAAACTTTTAATAATATTCAAATCATACGTTGATTTATTATTATTATTTTAAATGAATCCCCCCTTGCACTACATTACCATGAATGTGATCCTTGTTACAATATGAGTGGGTGTACCTTGCAATAATGTTTTTAAAAAAGTTTAAATTTTGCTTTCAACATATGCAGCCCCCTTTCCTTTGCTTCGAATAGCTTCTGAGTAAACAACAACCATTCAAAAATTCCCTCAATTAGTTTTTCCCACCCATTAACATCCTCCACCATTTCATCCACCTTGCTCACCACCACAAATAACAACCTCTTTGTTGTCTTCGAGTTTCTTTATCCCCAAACAAACTTACTTCTCCCTGAGTTAAAATCCTCCCAACTGCACGACACACAATGTCCAACTAACTTCAACTTCTCTGCCCCTCACCATGAAATAGCGTGCCTCTGTTCCATTCAAGTTATCTTGGGATTGTATTTATTTAAACGGCTAAGCATTGTGGCTACAGTGTAGATCATTAATAGTTTGTTAGAATTTTCATAGCATATGTGCACGTGCATGATTATTTTGGTACGAATAAAGTTCCAACAATGCGGCATATGTGAACGTGCAAAATTGTTTGAAGCCTTTTTTGGATAATATATTTGTATAGTAGTAATAATTTTTTAGTGAATGAAAGTTATTAACTTAATTGCGAACTATTTTTAATATTCAAATCATAAAATGAATTATAAAGTTTTTTTAACTGAATTCCCCATTGTACAACATTTACATTAATATTATCCTCACTTTTAAATTATATGTAAAAAATTATTATAAGACCAATTTATTACAATATGAGAAGGTGGATCTTGCAATTTTTTTAAAAAGAAAATAGTTAAAATTCAGTTTTGAACATATGCAGCTCCTTTTCCTTTGCTTCGAATAGCTTCTGCGTAGACACCACCTCCGAAAATGCCCTATATTAGTTTTCCCCTTCCATTAACATCCTTCACCATTTATCCACCTTTCTTAACACCACATACACCAACCTCTCTTTGTCCTCGAGTTTCTTTAAACCCCGAACAAACCTACTTCTCCCCTAGTTAAAATCCTCCTTACTTCGTGCCACCGAGTTCACTAGTAACTTCAGCTTCTTTTCCTATTATTGTGAAACACCATGTCTCTTTCCCATTCAAGTTACCTTGGGATTGTATTTATGGAAATTGTTGTGCATTATCCCTATGGTGAAAATAATTAATAGTTTGTTCAAAATTTCATACCATATGTGCTTGTGAAAATTTGTTTAATACCTTTTCTTTTTAGATAATACATTCAGATAGTAGTAATAATTTTTTGGTGAATTAAAGTTATTAACTTAATTGTGAACTTTTAATAATATTCAAATCGAACATTGATAAATGTTTTTTGTTTTATTTTAACTAAATGCCCCATTGTACTACTTTAACCTAAATTTGATCCCTACGTTTCAATTTTATATAATAAATTTTTTTATTATAGGATGAATTTGTAACAATAAGAGTGGGTGTATTTTGCATTGGTTTTTAATAAAAAAATTTAAAACTTTGCTTTCAACTAAATGCCCCTTTCCTTTGCTTCCAATAGATTTTGCGTAAACACAAACCCTTCGAAAATTTCCTCAATTAGTTTTTCCCTCCCATTAACATCCTCAACCATTTAATCCACCTTTCTCACAACCACATAACGTCTTTTTTTTCGTCGAGTTTCTTCATCCCCAAACAAACCTAATTCTCCCCAAGTTAAAATCCTCCCGACTGCGCGACACAGATTGTTCAACTAAATTCAACTTCTCTACTCTTCACCACGGAACACCAATTCTTTCTGCCGTTCATGTTACCTAGGCATTTTATTTATTGAAACGGCTGTGCATTTTTGCTACGATGTAAATCATTAATAGTTTGTTAGAATTTTCACAGTATATGTCCCATGCATGATTATTTTTGTACGAATAAAGTTCCTAGAGTGCGGAATATGTTCTCGTGCAATTTTTTTTAAACCTTGTTTTTTTGGAAAATATATTCATATATTAGTTTTTTTTTGGTGACTTAAAGTTATTAACTTAATTGTGAACTTTTAATAATATTCAAATCATACACTGATTTATAATTTTATTTTATTTTAACTGAATTCCCCCTCATACTATATTAACTTAAATGTGATCCTTAATTTTCAATTATATATACAATTTTATATATAGGATGAATTTTTTTTACAGTTAAGTGGGTGTATCTTGCAATAATTTTTTTTAAAAAAATTAAATTTTGCTTTCAACAGATGCAACTCCCTTTCCTTTGCTTCCAACAGCTTTTGCATAAACAACAACCCTTTGATATATCCCTCAGTTAGTTTTAATCTCCCATTAACATCCCCCACTATTTCATCCACCTTGCTCACCACCAAATATAACAACCTCTCTTTGTCCTCGATTTTCTTTAATCCCCAAACAAACCTACTTCTCTCCGAGTTAAAATCCTCCTTTCTACACGGCACACATTGTCTAACTAATTTCAACTTCTTTGCCTGTCACCGTGAAACACCATGCCTCTTTGACATTCAAGTTAGCTTGTGATATAAATCTCCTTGCGAAGACTCTGGATTGCAGAAAATTGGATCTTTATTTATTTCAGGATCTCATTCAACTCAAATAAATGCATGAATCGCATCGTCTAGCCCGCAGGGCACACTCAACTCAACTTATAAGTGTCTAGCACGCATGGTAAACTTACAAGGTTTCTCTATAAACGTCTAGTCCGCAGGTTTAAGCAACAATGAAGATAATGAGAATGTCTCAAAGGTCTGAATATATTTGATGAATGAATGTTCAAATAATGTCGGCCAAACCCCTTTATTTATAGGGTAAAATTCAGCCAGTACAAATCGAAACTGAAAAGAATTATGGCAACT